>PVIU01025806.1:0-23091 GCA_004026605.1 Ondatra zibethicus | reverse complement strand
AAAAAAATACCAAAAAAATGAAAAGAAATTAAAGCTTTTATAACACTGTAATACTTGTATATCTGTGTTTAGTCTAGCAGTGTTCAGAGGAGTCAAGTAATGGATTTAGCATAGGTGCTATTCAATGGATGAATGGATTATTAAAATGTTGTGCATATATGCAATGTGACAGTGCATATATATATATATATATATATCCATTCTACCTTGACTAAAAGTCAGACAGTTGGAACTTACTTCTGTTCCTACAAGGTTATTGTCAATAGTTCAGACAACAGGTGTGGTTAATATACAAACCTGGTATTTCAGGTATTAAGATGTAGATCTGTTTCTACCTCAAACAAAATTCTAAGGATCCAACTAAGTTCCTACTCCCTTAAGGAGATAATAATGGATTTCGCCCAGGGAATGGTTTGCCTATAGAATATTTTGGTCTAGGGTGTGAGTGTTACTTGTCTTCTTTTGGCAACAGAATATTTAATTAAGAAGCTCAATGAAAATAAAAAATCAATAAAGAAAGAAAAGAAATAAAGGAAAAAAGAGTGTAACCCATAATCCTTCAACTGGTTTGTTCAATCCTTTTATCATGTGAATGCATTTTTTTAACTTACTCCTACCTGTTAGAGTCAGGGTATTTAACAAAATGGAAATTAAATGCAGATGTATTTGAGTATCCACTGGAACTCCCTCCCGATTCTATCTTATGTTTCACATTAGTATTTTCACTCATGTCTTCATTCTCTTTACTTATTTTTCTAATGCCCATGCCCTTACCCCAGTAATTGGTATCCTTGTCAAAGCTGGTCTCTCCAACAATGAATTATTATAAATCTGAGAAAAATAAAATTATATAATTTTCAGTTAAATTTTTGGAATTGGATTTATTCATGTTAAGTGAAATAAGCCATCCTTGGAATAGTTATTTTATGTTTTCTCCAAAATGTGGATGTAGAAATAATCATGAAAGCCAGATGTATGGTGTATGCCTTCATTCCCAGCACTTAGGAGGCAGAAGTTCACAGACCTCTGTGAGTTTGAGGCCTGCTTTTTCTAAAGAGTTTCAGGCCAGATAGGGCCAAATAGTAACACCTTGTCTTTACAAAGAAGAAAGCAGATAGAGAAACTATTTGGGAATATAAAGTAAACAGGTGGAATGGATATGTATGAACAATAATGCAAAAATATACAATGACAGTATTTACATGCACACATACACACACACACACACACACCCACACACACACACACACACACACACACGGAAATTCCATCACAGTACATAAAGGTTTGCATAAGTCTTATACATTAATAAAAATTAAAACTAGAACCATCATACGATACGACAATTGCACATTTGAGGGTGCAGTCAATGAGACTGAAAGTACATATTAAGGAAATATAGTCTACCATACTTATTGCAGCACTACTCACACGAAATATCCTGAATATTTATTATGAGATAATAAAATAATGAAAATATGGTGGAAGAAGACAGGAAGAGAGAGACTGAAAAATACTAATAAATAGCCTGTCATCTGTAGTAGCATAGATGAATGTGGGAATAAAATGCTAAGAGACAGAAATGGAAGGCCAAACACTATATAAAATCACTTATATGCAGAATCCAAATATTTAAACAGAAACAAGCTGAATTGAATTCAGTTTCCTTGGAGTGGTTTATGTGAAAATTTGGGCAATGTTAGCTTTAAACTACTAAAAGAAAATGAAGTAGTTTGGAGTACCTAAGATATGCCATAGTAATAATGCTTTAAAATTCTGAATTATTTACCTACACTTTGATTTACATAAGAGTATGTAAGTACATGCAAGCAGCAACAATTAGTGAATAAGAGGTCATGAATGTGAATGAGAGTAGGGAGTAATGTATGGGAGGGTATGGAGGAAGAAAAAGGAAGGGAGAAGTATAATTACAGTAAAATCACACAAGGAAAATATTTAAAAGGTAGAACTGCAATATCATAGCTACACTCTTTTTCATGTTTTTAGTGGAATCCTCAAAACTGAAATGTTGATATATTAGAGAATTGAGTTCTGTTACTTAAATTGTAAAATAATTCTCAGTCACTTAGATAAATCCTTTTCATGGGTTAAATGATAACATTCCCTTGTATTGTGAATTAAAGATGTCAGAATTGTGAATGCTTTATGATGATACATCAGAAATGCTGTAGCTCTGACTTTAGATATGTATCTTCAACTCAAGTCAAAAAATTATTTCTTTAAGTGATCATAAGTATTTCCCACAGTTTGACAACATATGAACACAAGTAAGGAATAAATACTACCTGCAAAATGAAAGCTATTTAATAAATTTTGCCTCTATCAGTATGTCTGAGAAGCTATGATAGATATCTCTCTAAGTATCCCAAAGCAACTTATGGATTATTGTAAAATCATGGAGAATGTAGTATATATTCTAACTCTCAAGGATTTTATACATGAGTATGCTGTTTTTAATATCTCTTCTAAATAATTATTTTATCTCTTACTCCTTCCTCCCTACCACCTTCTCAGATTCATGATCTCATCTTCTGTAATTCTTTTAATTAAATATATATTGATAAATAGATATAGAAAAATATGCCTACTGAGGTCATTTAGTTAGATATTTCCACTTGAGATTGGATAATCTAGAAAGAACATCATCTTTGGAGAAAACTCATTCTCCATCCCTCTGTAACTGTTAAATGCCAATATTTATTTTATCTAAGAGTGGGGCCATATGAAATATATGCCATCCCCATCAGTATGTTTACTGGTGTTGCTATTATAAAAGTCTTGTTTAGACCATCATATGGCTGAGATCTCATGTGTGTACCATCCCTGTCATGCATAGAAGATACTAATGGCAGGTATGGTCAGTAAGATAATAATTCAAACTCTGGTCAAATTATTTGATAGTAATACAATTGTATATAAATTGACTTTACTTTTCATAAAGTAATAAGCTACCTATTTAAAATCTAGGGAAATAATTCAACGTAATTATTGCAAATTTTACTGTGTATTGCCTATCTAATCTGTAAATTTCTCTACAGTTTGATGCTACTATGTCTGTGTGAATAGAAATTTAATTGGAATTGCATTTCATGTGTACTAACCACTTACAGTCTTAAACAAGCTTTAAGTGGATAAGTCAAGACTAAAAAGTATATTATACAAAACTGTAGAAATACGATGTATATGATCTTCAAAGAGAAAGTACAACATAGAAAATAAAAATGACATAGATTCTAACATTTGAAGCATTCCTGTTTCTACAGAGCAGAACACCATGTTTGAATACTGCACTGTTCATCCCAGATATCCACCATGTTTGTCCTAATTGTTAAGACTTAATTTAAACATCTAAAATAGTTATATTTGGAATATATTTGGTGTGCATTTGACTTTCTGCCATTATGTTGGGTCTCTAAAAGGTTAGCATTATGATAAGCTAGCCTTTTTTGTTAAAAGTGCTAGAACACCAGATTTTCTCTTTGTAAACTGAATGATTAATGAAGACAGTTGTAACATAAGGGCTGGCTTGTTGGGGTTTATGTCCTGCCCAGTCCCCCAGCCATTTAGTCCCAGAGAAAATCACACAGAGAGTCTACATTAGGTTGTAAACTGATTGGCTCATTAGCTCAGGCTTCTTATTAGCTCTTATAGCTTATATTAACCCATTATTCTTATCTATGTTAGCCACATGGCTCGGTATCTTTTTCAGTAGGGCAGGTCACATCCTGCTTCTTCGGTGGTCTGGGCAGGAGTGGGGAAAAAAGCTTCCTTCTTCCCAGAATACTCCTGTTCTTCTGGCCCCACCTTTATGTCCTGTCTGGTTGTCCCACCTATATTTCCTGCCTGGCCAATCAGCATTTATTTAAAACATGATTGACAGAATACAGACAATTCTCCCACACCACTCCCCCCGCCCTTTTTTAAACAAAGGAAAATATCCATAGTCTAATTTTTGGAAATGTGGGCTTAGTATTTTAGGCTACTTCCGGCTGGTTGGGAGCACTGATAATCTTATGGGGACATAAAGAAAATTTAGAGTTATGATCAAGTCCTGACTGGAGTATCCTGTGAGTCTTGATCATCTAAGACAGCAGTCTTGAACCTGTTCTGGATGTAAAACTCTGTCATCTGGGCCATCTGTTCCTACTGGAGATTTCTCAGGTGGTCTTCCTTGACCAAACCTAATTTTTCTTAACTCAGAATGAATCCACAGCCTCTCATTTCGTTTGGAAACAAAAGCAAAATCTCTTCTCCAAAGTAACATATCTTTTGACTTCAATTTTGAAGTCAAGGTATTTTTAAAATACCTATCTTGGATTAATTCAGCAGCATTTATAAGCAAAAATCTTTTAGCAGCTGTTGCTCCTTCCTCAGCATTCAAATAATTCAAAGAGAGAATAATAACATAGAGTATCCAGATTCTCTGTGTGTTTTCTGTCTTTATGTGGCTTTACTTTAACCTCTATTTCTTTTATTTTTACTTTTAGTTTTTGAGACAGGTTCTCTGTGTATCTTTGTCCTGGAACTCCCTCTGTAGACCAGGCTGTCCTTGAACTCACAGATATCTGCCTGTCTCTGCCTCCCCAGTACTGGGATTAAAGGTGTGTGCTACCACACCTTGAATTCACAGAGGTCTGTCTGCCTCTGCCTCCCAAGCTTTGGGATTAAAGGCGTGTGCTACCACACCGTAAACTCACAGAGATCTGTCTGCCTCTGCCTCCCAGGCATTGGGATTAAAGGTGTGTACCACCATACCCAACTACAACTACTCTCTTTCTTTTTTTTATTTTAAGGACTTTAACGTTTAGCCTATATATATATTTAACACAATGTAAACCATTTAGAGGTTTTGTAAAATCTCTCTTTACTGTATATCTCTCTTTTTGTGACTACACGAGTCTTTAATTTACCAAGCTATATGGGTAGGATAAAAGCCGTGTTTTTGACGGCTGGATCCAACCCATTCCTTTATTTTTCTGCAATTCCAGGCTCATGGCAGAGGTACCGGCCTGAGCCATGTTTATTGTCACACCTCTATGGCGTTTCCAGATCCTTGCCAGCAAGCAAGCTGCAACAGTGTGTCCACAAACAACACTCAAATGCTTCGGTAGTCAGACTGCCTGCCTGAAAGAGTCAGAGTTTGGCCTGGCAGGATGGCTGTCATTTTATAACAGCACAGCTTTTTTCCTGCTATGGCTGAAAACTGAAAAGCATGCAGTCAGCTTTTCATCAACACTGTTTAAGTTCTTCGTGGCAGGACCTCTTAAAAGAGCTGCAAGGTTTTGAGCTAACGCTTAGTCAGGAAGCCTCTCTTAAATGAGAGCACTTGCTTGCCTCTAGCAAGCAGAGCAAACCTGAGAAATTGCTGCTACCAAGAACACATGCTTTACTCTATTCTTTCCCAAACTTTCTCAGGCTTTCTGTGGATGCAGTTATCTAATGGGTGACATTCTGTAACATGAGGGCTGGCTTGTTGTGGTTTATGTCCTGCCCTGTCCCCCAGCCATTTAGTCCCAGAGAAAATCACACAGAGAGTCTACATTAGGTTATAAACTGATTGGATCATTAGCTCAGGCTTCTTATTAGCTCTTATAGCTTATATTAACCCATTATTCTTATCTATGTTAGCCACATGGCTCAGTATCTTTTTCAGCAGGGCAGGTCACATCCTGCTTCTTCGGTGGTCTGGGCAGGAGTGGGGGAAAAAAGGTTAGTTCTTCCCAGAATACTCCTGTTCTTCTGGCCCCAACTTTGTGTCCTGTCTGGTTGTCCCACCTGTAATTCCTGCCTGGAAAATCAGTGTTTATTTAAAACATGATGGACAGAATACAGACAATTCTCCCGCACCAGACAGTAATGGCAGAAACTCAAGTGTTAAGTACTAGATAAGATAATCCCAATTTAGGAAAGGAGCCTAATCTCACCTTAGAGTTCTGAGTGGTAAATACTAACTATAAATAATATATATTATTACAATTTTAGTAGTTACAGTTCTGTTGCAATGCATTATGATAAAAATATATCTTACATTATAGGAGACTGGATCTTTTACGGAACCGCAAAACCAAAGTCAATAATTCACTTTAAGATCACTTAACACATAAGAGTGTTATCCTGTTTATTCAGGCCATTTGTTTAACCTATTTGAAAAATGTAATAACCAATCAATTTTCTTAGATTTCCTGTGCAATGAATGTTTACAAACTAAACTGTAAACTAGTTTACAGTTATAATCTTAAATCATCTACTTTGCAAGCCCCTCACCCAGGGTAATGCCTGTGTGCTTGCATGTATACCATTTGCTATAAACATCAAATAGGATGAAATCAGTCTTACAAAATGAACATCTACTGTAAATGTTGACTTAACACATGGATATTTTTTGGAAAAAAAAGTAATGTTTATATTACTGTTAGTTATCTGTGTCAGATGGGGTCAGCTGGATCCAGTGACTTAATCATTGTAGAACTCTGTCATTCATTCATTATGGTGTGAATTTTATGTTCCATAAAAGACAGAGCCAAGCCCTTTGATAGACCTAGACATATATATTCACATAGGCACACAAAGAAACACACAGCACACAGATGTATAGACACATATGCAGTGACAAATTCATAAGACAACAGTTTTTACAGCTATAGATTCAGACTCTTCAACAGACAAGCAAGAGAAGGGAAGACACAGGGAGAACAACATAGATAAGTCAAATCTGGGCTTTCTCTTCCTTAAATGACACCAAAAGAAAGGGTTTTGATTATTTTCCCTTAATATGACACAAACACATTATTATTGACTCTGAGTTAATCACTCATGAATTAAATCTATGCACAGTTCTATGAATAGAAATTATTGCAAGATACTTTCTATATTTTAATCACTAAGCTTGGACAAAAAAACAGTTTACAAGAAAATACAACTCTATTTCAATGCCATTTTAAGCTCCCAGAAAATGAGTATAGATTTCTTGAAACTGCTGTTAATTTGCAGTGGTGTAGAGTAATAAAGTAATTTTGAATGCTAAATTGTGTGATGCCAGGCATGACGTCTGTTTCTGCCAAAGAGATAAGCAATTAAGACAATGAGGATATTTCCACTAAGAAAGCCACAAATGACAATAAAACTGAGCTCATTTTCAACCTGTTGGAATTTCTCCACACATCTATACTCTGTTTTTAAACATAAAACTCTGAACTAAACTAAACATTAAGGATGTTGATGGAAAAGATATGTATACTTTTCACTTTCTTCTTCAGTATTGAATGTGTAAGAACTTCCAGTAGTGACTTGAAAGGCTATTAGTAAGTAAACTTCAAACATTAGATCCCTGTTGCCCCATGGGTTGCATTTAAATGAATTCTCAGGAAAAGGAAAAAGTCTCTAGGATCTACATGCATTCTAAATCAGAGGATACAAATAATGTTTTATGATCGTGTTATAGTATTTCTATATGAGAATAGCTGATGATCTGTATTTGTTGAATTTAATATTCTTATTACTGTCATCTTGTAAATTTTCTCATAGATGATGGCCAGTTATTGCTTCATTTTGCAAATGGTTTGGTCCCATTTGTGCCACTCATGTTTTATTTACATTAACATGGATTTTAATTTTTTGATAAAATGGGAAAGTGGTAGCCTTGTGGGTAATGAAATTTCTCATTACTTTCAGAGAATTTCTTTCTTGCTGAACTTAAAATATAATTCTGAAGAGCGACATTATGTTGCACTGATGTCGATTTAATTCTATTTTCTTGATTCTTCTGACAATACATTTAGGGAAATAGTTGTGTATTACCAATAATAGACAAAATTTCAAAGTTGCTCACTATAATGTGTTATAATAATATATTAAATTAAGGACCAATATACAGCCACCGCTGAAAACAATCATTGCACTAACATTAGAAGTATTTTTTAAATCACATCAGGTGCTTTCAATAATTCTAAGGCAAATGGTGGGATGAAGGTCACATTATTATTGATACTTTTATTGGAATGTTTTGTCCAGAGGAGTCTTAAGAAGTCGTCATTTGTTCCAATCATTCAGTAGTCTTGTTTTTTACTAGAAACATGCAGATAAATATGAAACAAACAAGCAACAGTAGGAGAATCTTCAGCTTCCAAACTCCACTGTAATTTGCCTGGGGTGAAAGAGTAGGGTAGATAGCCCAAGAACACCTCATACCTTAAAATACTACAACCTCCCAAAACAGCATCACCAGCTTGAGCTGGCACCTTCATCTCCATTGTCTTTTGACATCTCAAATATATCTTAGTATGTATGGGACACAAAAAACAGGCAAAAATGCTAATTTTCAGAGTTATTATTTGACTGGAAAATAATTTTTCAACCAAAGTCAAGAAGCATTTTGCAATACAGTAAGTCCATAGCTCTGACTTCTCACTTTAAGATAGATACCTTAGTATCATAGATTTAAATTCTCCACACATGAACTCCTATTTGTAGTGGTTACATTTCTTCTTGTACGTACTAGTTAGGATTTTTTCTTTTTTATCGTCTGTGACCAAAGGCCTAAGAGAAGCAATTCATAAGAAGTATTTATTTAATCACACAGTTTCATGGTAAAAACAAAACAAAACAGGCATGTGGGCTGAGGCTCTGGTTGTGGCCAGAATTTTATAGTACAGCTTGATATATTTCCCAGGAATTGTAAACAGGAAAAATCCCAGGGCAGAACCAGGACAAGGTTGTAATTCATGAATCTTCCCACAGTGACCTACTTATACCAAGTGCTGAGACTACAAGTGTGTGCCACAGCCATTCCCGGCAGTTTCTCCTAGATAGCATCAACCTGTACCAATTAGAGCAAACTTGATAGTACTTTGCCAGCCATGTCTTCTACAACATCACCTATCCACACTCTCATCCCCTCCAAGCTGCACACTTTTTCATATCTTTTTGTGTACTGCTTGCTCATTATCACTGTAAACCTGACTAAGCACATAGAGAACAGCAACCTTCCTGTAGCCTTGACATTATGCTACCTTGACACATTCCCCAAAATTATAAATTAGTCCTTTACTGTTGAATTAATTATTAAATTTTCAGAATGTGGGTCAAACAGAATGATATTTTTGCCAGAATATGGGATGAACAGCATTTAGTCCAATATAATCCATAATTCTTCTGAAAATTTATGAGCTCTTTCATCTTTACACATTTCTCATTATTATGGGCTTCCATGACACCCCTCAAATAATGGCTCATTAAGCTATGCTCACAGATTTCTAAGGTTGCCAATGCCTATGGTTCCAAACTCTTCCACATTTTCCCAACTACTTCCAAAGGCATATAAAACGCATGAATGGTTTGTTAGCAGTGGCTTCACTTTACTCTTTTCTGTGACTGATACAACTTAGCTGAACTCATGACAAAAAAACATTCTAAAAGAGTAAGACTTTTTTTTTGGTTTATTTATATAAGGGGTTAACATGGAATGGAAGGGGAGGAGATAGCAAAAGTAATAAGTGACTGGGTCTCCTCATACCTCAGTGGACCAGGAAACAGAGAAACAATTTGTAAGCTTTCAAGTCAATAAAAGCTTTGAAGTCTTACATGTCTGAAAGAATGAGGTTTCCAGTCATAGTCGTAGCCTAAAGTTCCACAATGCTAAGTAATAAAGTAGTCAAATGCTCTATTACCTTCAAAGTAATTTTTGACAGTGATGAAGTTGTTCCTATAACTCCATTGTTGTAACGTTTCTGGTTCAGTTACATTTCCCAAATCTCATTATACAGCAGACTTTAGTTCACTGGATAGTTATTCAAAGATGACCTATTGCTCTCTACTATGAAAAGAAAGGAAAGGGTACTAGGCCTCAAATGCCATCTGGAGGATTGGATCAACACAAATGGCTAAATGGTTGCAAATTTGCATTTTTGTGTCCATCTGTCAATTGAAACAAGGCTCTGAGAAATTTATATATAGGTTTGAAGAATATATCTACTTACAGATAAAATATTTCCTAGATAGATATGAAAAAGTTAAGATGAAAATACCAGATCTTATATTGGTATCTTAACCGTTACTAACATTCATCACAGAAATATCATTGAAAAAGTTAAGATGAAAATGCCAGATCTTATATTGGTATCTTAACGGTTACTAACATTCATCACAGAAATATCATTTAGAGACTTGAGATGATGAACTACAGGCTAATGATGTTAAACAGACTTTTTGTTTTCAATGATAGTTTGCAATTTATTGGCTTTTGATTTTCAATTAAAAATAAAATTCTTCTTACATTAAATGTAGTGCATGTTTATGATATAATAATATTGCTTTATTTTTGAAGTATTTAACTAACATTTGCATTGAAATATCAATACCTATTATTTTAAATATGTAAATTATGTCTCCTTCAATATTGGTCACATTGTCTTTCTTTATGGCAATCTAAAGGTAAGAGACAAAAATGAGAAACACCTCAATATAGAGATTAAAGTTCACCTGAAAATATAATATAATCATGCTTCTGAATTACATCCTACATTTTTGTAGCTTTTGTAATATATTAAATATATACATATATATTCTTTTCAGTATTACTTCCTGAGTATTACTTTTGCTATTCATTTTATCCTTATTAGCAAATGCTAGAGTAAACCAGGTGCTCAACAGGCCTATTTATATAAATCTTGTAGTCATGGAAACAGTGCTTCTCATTTAGAAAACAGCAAATTTGGAGGAGAAAAAAATGGAAAGCAGCTCAAGGAATCCTTAACAATTGTTGTGAGCATTTTGTTGTGAGAGGAAAGAAGAAAAGAGGGAAATAATTCTTCAATAACAGATGAGTTTCTAGGAACTATCCCAGGTTTAAATATTAAAGAATCAACAAGATAGAAAAAGTGAGCTTATTTTGAGTTCATCATATTTTATAAAATACAGTCTCATCAATTTGCCTAGTAAGATTTACACAAAAAGAAATGCAAAAGTTGAAAAAAGAGGTAATTGTTTTACAGAAAATAAATAGAACACCATATATCAGAGCTCTCTAATTTAACTATTTTCTCTTTTTATATTTTTTCAAATTGAAAAAAATATAATCATTTTCCTCCCTCCGTATCCTTCAACTAGACCCTTGCAAGCTCCCCCACCTCTTTAACTTTGATAACTATTAGTATATACATGGTGTAGGAGGTCCTTTTGCATTTGTGTTGCTTTCATTGGTTAAATAAAGAAACTGCCTTGGCCTTTTGATAGGGCAGAACTTAGATAGGCAGGGAAAAGAGAACAGAATGCTGGGAAGAAGACAGAGACAGAGAGGTGCCACCATGAAATCACCAGAGTCAGATATGCTGAATCTTTCCCGGTAAGCCATGATCTTGTGGTAAACACAGATTAATAGAAATGGGTTAGTTTAAGATGTGAGAGTTGGCCAAGAAGGGGCTAGATATAATGGGCCAGGCAGCGTTTAAATGAATACAGTTTCTGTGTAATTATTTCAGGGTTAAGCTAGCCAGGCATCAGGAATGCGGCCTGCCTCTCTTACTACATATACATACATACATATATATTCATATATGTGTATATATATGAAAATATACAGGTATATTCGTATATTTGTGTATATATATATATATATATATATATATATATATATGAAAATTGCTGTTTACATTTCTTTTGTGAATATATGGTTTCAATACTGTCCATTACACTGAACAACCGAGAATGGAGATAATTCTTCTGCCAGCATGATAAATTCCATTCTCTTTTAAGAGACATAGGAGGATATCCTATTTTCATTCAAGGATATTTCTTTCATTTGCCATTTCTATTGAAAATACATTTTTTCACACATAAAATGCCTTGACTGCAGTTGCCCCTCCTTTACTCCTCCCAGTTCCACCCTCTTTCCCTTCCCATCTGGATCCACCACCTTTCTGTCTACATAAGGAAACAAAGAGAGGCTGCTAAGGCATAATAATAAAATACAAAAAAAATATAGCAAGATAAAACAAAAACCAATATATCAGAATAGTAGAAACCAAGAGAAGAAAAATGATCTAAGAAAAGATGCAGAAATAGAGACCCACTTATTCATACACACCAGAATCACATAGAAACACTAAACTGGAAGCCGTAATATATATCAAAAGAACATGTAGGGTAAAAAGAGAGAAGAAAAAATATGCATGAATAAAATAAAATAAAAATAGAAAATAGGAGCACATAGTGTGCACACACACCTTTCATCCCAGGAGTCAGGAGGCTGAGGCAGGCATATCTTTGAGTTCAAGCCTAGCCTAGTTGCCTAGTCTATAGAGCAAGTTCCAGGACACCCAGGAATATACAAAGAAACCCTGTCTCAAAAAACAAAAGTAATAATAATAAATAAATAAAAATAAGAAATGATACAATAAAAAATAGGTAAAGCCCCGACATGATATAATACCACAGGACCCGCCAAAGAAGTGTTTAAGTTTGTTGTCAGTCATCTACTACAATGTATGTAGCCTGTCCTTAAGAGTAATTTGTTTCCCTGCTGAGACTCCCTCAGAGAAACAAAATTTTCATTTGCAAGTGGTTTCAATTGGAGACTGCTTTGACCTAGGGATGGGGGCATGTGGACCCCTTTTCCTTTCAACTACAGAATCACAACTGGTACAGGACCTATACATGCTGCTTTATTATCTGTGAGTTCAAATCTGCATCAAATCTAATTTAGAGGGCCTTTTTATTTGGTTTCTCCATTTTTTTCAAGCTCTTACACTCTTTTATCCTCCTCCTCCACAGGGATCCCTGTGCCTTCAAGGGAGGATATTGATGGAGATATCCATTTAGGGATGAGGGTTCCAAGATCTCTCTCATTCTTTGCATACTGTTTGGCTAAGGGTTTCTATGTTTGTTCTTATCTACTGCAGGGGTAACTTATCTGATGATGGCTGAACAAGGCACTGATCTATGACTAGAGCAGATCATCATTAGAGGTCGTTTTATGTGGTTGGTTTTCACCTAGATCTCTGAACTTTCTAATCTCAAGTTCTAGGTTATATAAACGTGTTGGATATATATTCCATCTAGTGCAGTGGGCTGTAAGTCAAATCATATATTGATTGGTTACTCTCAAAAACTTGTGGCAACTTTACACTAGTACATTTTGCAGGTAGGACACTATTGCAGGTCAAAGAGTTTATGTCTGGTTTGGCATTTTCCTTTTTCCTTTGGTAGCATTCAAAGTACCTTCATGTACCAAAGTTACTAACACATGAGGTAAAGACTCTATGTTGGCACCAGCTTGACTTTTCGATGTTCAATGAGTTCTGTAGGTATTGTCTTCAGCAAAGGGACTTTGCCTGCAGTCTGCAGAGAGCAATCTATAGTCTTACCAATATGCTCGGTTGCTTGGGGATCCCAATGGGATCCCTTTGACCAAAAAAATCAAGTATATGTAAAACCAGGCCAAAAATGAAAGCTATATTTGGTGACAAGATAGGTTCCATCTCCCTCTTTATTTTTCAATTTCATTTAGACTACTTTTATGTGTGTTCATATTTTACGATCTCTCTCCTTTATTGTTTCTATACTACCTCTAACATAGCCCTTAATTTTCAGTGTCTTTTACCATATTTCCTCCTTCATCCTCCATTTCCCACTCTTAATCTACTTGATCATCCTATTCCGTGCCCCCTCATACAGCAGTAACTATCTAATCTATTTCCCTTTCCTAGCTATGTAACCGGAGAGTGCTCATACGAGACACCCAGATCCACATAATCACACAGATACTATATTAATTACAACACTGCTTGGCCTATTAGCTCAGGCTTCTTATTAACTAACTCTTACATCTTAAATTATCCCATTTCCATTATTTTATATTTTACCATGAGGCGCATGGTTTATTACCTCTTACTTCTTGGGCAGCTACATGGCATCTGCCTCCTTTGGTAGCTACATGGTTTCTTACTGACTCTGCCAACTCTCTATATATCGCTGTTTGGATTTCCCACTTGGCTGTACTCTGATAATCCATTGGCCAAAACATCATTATTCATCAACCAATAAAAGCAACACATATACAGAAGGACATCCCACATCATAGGGACATCTGTACAACCTAGTCCTTACTCTATATATTGAGGATATATATATTTGTATGTATTATAGCTTGGTTATCACTGACATAAAAGCTAATATCCACTTATAATACCATATTTGCCTTCCTGAGTCTCTGTTACCTCATTCAGGATGATTTTTCCTAGTTACATGTATTTATCTGAGAATTTCATTAATTCATTTTTTAATTACTGAGTAACATTACATTTTTAAATGAACCATTTTTTTATCCAATCTTTTGCTGTAGAGTATCTAAGTTGTTTCCATTTCTATATGTTATAAATAAAATTGCAATGAATATGATTGAGCAAGTGTCTCTGTGGAAGAGTGATCCTTTTTGGGTGTGTGCCCAAGACTGATATAGTTGTATCTTGAAGTAGATCATTTCCCATCATTATGAAGAAATGCCACACTGATTTCCATAGCAGCTCTACAAGTTTTCACTCTTACAAACAATTGATGTGGGTTCCTCTTACTTCACATCCTCAACAAAATGAGCTGCCACCATTTTATTGATGTTACCCATTATGACAAATGTAAAATAAAATTCCAAAAGTAGTTTTTATTTGTATTTTCCAGGGTGGTCAACATTTCTTTAAGTGTTTCTCAGTCATTTTAGTTTACTTCATTGAGAATTTTTGGTTTAGATCTAGACCCCAACTTTAATTGGGCTACTTGTTTTATTGCTATTTAGTTATTTCAGTTCAATATATATTCTGGATATTAGCCCTTTTTTGAATGTGTAGCTGAACAAAATCTTTTTCCCATTCTGTAGGCTGTAGCTATGTCTGAATGACAGTGTCCTTTGACTTTCCCCATTTATTAGTTGGTGATCTTATTGCCTGTGCTAACGATGTTGTATTCAAAAGTCTTTTCCTGTGCCAACAAGTTCAGGGATGTTGCTCATTTTCTATTCTTCGAGGTATAGTATATCTGGGTTTATGTTGAGGTCTTTCATCCAATAGGGGTTAATTTTTGTGCAGAGTGACAAGTTTGTATGTGTTTTCACTCCTTTACATAAAAGCATGATGTTTGACCAGCAACATTTGTTGAAGATTCTGTCTTTGCCAGTGTGTATTTCTAGTTTCTTTATCAAAACTCAGGTGTCCATATGTGTGTAAATGTATGTTTGCATCTTTGATTCAAACTCCTTGATTGATCTGTCTGTTTTCTTTTTAAAAATGTTGCTTTTATTACTACGTCTCTGTATGATGACATGAAATTGGGGATGAGGATACCTCTAACAGTTCTTTTAATAGTAAGAATTGTTTTAACTATCCCGGGTCATTTGTGTGTGTGTGTGTGTGTGTGTGTGTGTGTGTGTGTGTGTGTGTGTTTTATAAGAACCTAAAATTTGTCTTTAAAGGTCTGAAAGGAATTGAAGATCTGATGGAATTTTATTAGGAATTGTTTTGAATATGTAGATAGTTTTAGGTAAGATGAACATTTTTACTGTATTAATCCTACTGATCCATGATTATGGGACATCTTTCCATGTTCTAATATATTCTTTAATTTTTTTTTATCAAAGTCTTAAAATTTTTGTTATTGAAGTCTTTCATTTGTTTGGCTAGAGTAACCACTATCATATTTTGTATTATTGGAGGCCATCATGAAAGGAGTTGTTCTCATGGTGTTTTCCCAATCTGTCATTGTATATAAGAGTGTTACTGCTATTGTCAGTTAATTTTGTCAAGCTATTTTGCTGAAAGTGTTTATCAGCTCTAGGAGTTTCTCAGTGAATTTTTAGGATCATTTATATATATATAAATATATTCATCTGCAAATAATGATACTTTGAATTACTCCTTTCTAATTTTTATCCCCTTGATCTTGTTAAATTTTCTTATGGCCCTAGCTAAGACTTCAAGTCTCGGAAAAGTATGAGGAGGGCCAAAATCCTTGTCCAGCTCCTAATTGTAGTAGAATTGCTTAGACATTCTCTCAATTTATACTTATGTTGGTTATGAGTTTGCTGTTTATGTTTAGATATAACCTTTGTATCCATAAACTCTCCAGGACTCTTTTCATGAATGGGTGTTGGGTCATGTGGTTTTAATCTTCCAGTTTGTTTATATCGTGAATTACAATTATTAATATACATGTGTTAAACCATTCCTTAAACTCTGTAATGAATCCCACTTGATCATGGTAGATGATCTTTTTGATGTGTTCTTAGATTCAGCTTGTACATATTTTAGTTAGTATTTTTGCAAAAACCTTCAAAATAGAAATTGGTCTGCAATCTTCTTTGTTGGTTCTTTATGTGGTTTTGGTAATGGGATAAATGTGGACATATTAAATTGGGAAATGTTCCGTATTTTTCTATTTTGTGGAATTATTTGCAGAATATTTGCATGAATTCCTCTTTGAAACTCTGTCAGAATTCTATACTAAAACTATCTGGCCCTTGGCTTTTTGGGGTTTAAGGCATTTAAGGACTGCATTTATTTCACTAGAGGTTATAGGACTATTTAATTTGCTCATCTGATCTTGATTTAACTTTTGAAAAATGGTCTGTATTGAAAAAGTCCATTCATTTTAGAATTTACAACTTGATGTAGTGTGTAGGTATTTTTAAGTATATATTTATGATTCTCTAGATTTCATTGGTGTCTGTTTTTATGTCTGTTATTTTCATCCCTAATTTGCTAATTTGGATGTTCTCTCTCTGATTTTTACTACATTTTGGTAAGTATTGGTCAATCTTTCTGAAATTCTCAAAGATAAAACTCTTTTTGCATGGATTATTTTTATTTTCTTTCTATTTTATAGATTACTGCCTGAGTTTTATATTGTTTTTACCTTTTGAATATGATTTCTTCCTTTTGCTCTAGAGCTTTCAGGTTTGCTGTTAAGTTACTAGTGTATGATCTTCCAATTTTTTGTATATTCACTTAGTGCTACGAAAGTTTTTTCTAAGAATTGTAGGAGGAAGGACCGGTTGTTCGTCCCTTATGCCCAGCTAGCTTAGCCCTGAAATAACCACACAGAAACTGTATTAATTAAATCACTGCTTGGCCCATTAGCTCTAGCTTCTTATTGGCTAACTCATATAAATTTAACCCATTTCTATTAAGCTGAATATTGCCACATGGCAGTAGCATACTGGGTAAAGTTCCCAGTGTCTGTTTCTGGCAGCTCCATGGCACCTTCTACTCTGCCCTTCTTCATCCCAGCATACAGCCTAGCTCCCCCCACACACCCTGCTTATTTCGGTTCTTCCCTGCAATAGACTCAAAGCAGTTCTTTATTAACCAATGAAAGCAACACATAGACAGAAGGACCTCCTACACCAGTTCCCCTTTTCTGTTTAAACAAAAAGAAAGGCTTTAACTTTAACATAGTAAAATTACATATAACAAAACAGTTATCAAGCAAGAATTACAGTTACAATATTTCTATTTACTTTATCTTTTATCATAACTAAGGAAAACTATAACTATAACTATCTATTCTTCAACTCCATCAAAGACTCCAGAAGAATATAATATTACCTAAGTCAATAGGAAGTGCACTGGAATCAACTTCCAGATCTCTAGAAATGACAGAGACATCTCACTGCCTGGATAGTCACCCAAAGTTCTTCTGTACTGTTGGGGCATCCAATCTTCAGCCCACAGGTCCATAGTAACCAGCAGACTTTTAAATGAAGCAGGACATTACAAAGATAGTTCAGTCACTTTCTTCTGTATCCTGCAGAATGTCTTACAGACACTTTCATGAAGCAGGACCCCTGAAGAATCATCTCATTTTTAGGCAAGTCCAGCAGTCATTTCTCTGCAGGTACTGCATATCCAGTTAAGCAATCCAGGCAAAAGTAGTTTCTTGCCCAAAGGCTAACCAACTCCATAAGGAGCCACTTCAATGTCCGTTTTCCTCTTGAATTAGCTTGTTGATGACAGCAGCATATGTGTATCGCTGTCATGAAAAGTCTTAAGTTCTTAAACATTTTAAATGCCATATTCTGAAGGTCTCTGAAAGATTTGAAGAATATCTCTCTAACTGAAATAAATCTCTATACATCTAGAAAATCTAACTAACATGACTACAAGCTTAACTATTATAGATGAGTATCTATTAACTTATATTTCTTAATTATACTTTACATTTTTAAATGAGCTACACAAGCACAATACCTTAATCAACATCATAAATACATATACATATAACAAAATTGACCTTAAGCTTGTATCAATAAACCAAGATTCATACCAAGGCAAATTATTCATATCTATATCATAGCCCCCTTAAAATGTAAACAAATAATTAAAAAGAATATTTGGGAATATGGGCATAGTTATTTCTCCCCAAACTGCTTCCTGCTGTTTGGGGACACTGTTAATCAGGTCTTTTATGGTGTGTCCTGTGTGCTAGGTTCATCTCAGTCAGCATCTGGGCAAAGTATTTTCTTTGTGGCGGTGTTCACAGCAACCATTAAGGGGGTCTTGTTCCATGAAATCATATTGGTCTAAAGCAATCCACAGGATCTTATCTTCTGTGAAAACAAAAGAAGAACCTATTTTCCAAAACACTATATCCTTAGACCCAAATTCTGAAGTCAAGATACCTTTATAATATACATGCTGGTTTAACTTAGCAACCCATACAATGAAATGTCTCTCTGTACTAAGCTCCTTCACAGTCAAAAAATTCAAAAAAAAAACCCACAATAATATACATGATCCAGACTCTCTGTGAATTTTCCATCTTTATATGGCTTATTTATATTTACTCCTTTTAATCTATGATTGTCTGTACTCTGCCTCATTAAGGACTTTTTTTACTTCTTTTTCAACTCTCTATGTTCTTTTTCTTCTCTTTTCCAAGCGTACATTCATTTATCTAACACTATAACTCATCTGGATTTGTCTTTATTGCTTATCTCAAATTCTTTACTGTCCAGGAGTGCTTTTTTAAAATGCTAAACACTTCCTAAAAACTTAAGTTGCTCCATTAGTAGGGTAATTATGCGACTTCCTGCTTCCTCTAAAACTTAAGCTGCTGCACTATTACTATGGTATTTACGGTACTTCCTGCTCGCTCAGCACAGTCCAGCATGGCACATCCACTTGTGCCTCCGAGCTGCAACTACCCAGTTCCAGGCACACTGTCTCAGTTCTGGGCACAAAGCTGGTCCACATTGCCATCAAGCAAGTTGCAGCATGCTGCTCACAATCCCCATCCAAATGCTCTTTCTCCCAAAAGGGTCAAAGGTTGTGCTGGCAGCACACAAAACACTTGTTTTAAAGTCAAAACTATTTTTCTTGCTGTTTAACAGTTCTGCCCTTAGCTGTGTTGCTAGTAATGCTCAATGCACCTCAGATGCTCCATCTATAAAATAGCAGTAATGATTTATTTGCCAAGTTATGGTGAATATTAAACAAAATGGCATATGAAACACTTATATTAAACAAAATGATGGCTAAAACATGCCATATCTTCAATAAATGTAAATCATGACAACTTGTAACAGTCTGTGCAAAATTATATTGGTCTATAAAAGATTTTGGCAAATCAACTAGAAAGACATAACCCATGTAGATAGCTTCTATATTCTGCAATGGACTTCATAGTTAATGTAGAAATTTAGTGCTACTCAAGAGATGAGGGCTTGGAGAGATTGCTCTGTGGTTAAGCTCACATACTATTCTTTCAGAGGACCTGAGTTCAATTTCCAGCACTTTTATCAGGCAGTTCAGAAAAATCTGTAACTCCAGCTCCAGCAGCATCTGACACCACTGTCCTCTGCACATTTGCACTCATGTACATATACCCACACTCAGATATACATTCATGAAATTAAAAGTAAAATAATTAAAAGAGATAAGGAAAATAAATTTTCAGATAGTAATGCCTTTCAATGTTATCAGTCGTGATTGCAATGCAGCTGGGTGTTCACATACATTATCAAATTCCATTCTTTACCCCCACCAAACAATAAGATGCTTTTAATTTGTGTGATTCACACTTTATGGTTCTGTAGTACAGTTATACAGGAAAATCATATCTACTTATTTTTCTACTAAAATTCATGGAGTTTTTTTAAATTAGAAAGTGTACTGGAGTCTGAACATGAGCAAGAAATAGAGTCTAGTGTAAGAGAATAACAATGAGAGTGAATGTGGCTAAATTGATGCTGACATTTTTTAAATGGCCATAAATTATACCTTGATAAGAGGTTCACACTTAGAGATGCATGCTAAAGATGAAGGATCCAGTTGCAGAAATCTTAAAAGAAATGCAAATCTCTTACTTCTGGCTACATTGGAGGAAAATAAGTATAAAATGGAAAGATGAATTAGCTTAGCATCCTTATGCAACTCACTTTTGCTTTCCTTTTTAGTTCTCTTTCTTAATGCCACATTACCAATGTGAATTACATAAATGTGCTATAACTAAAGTAGCTATTTATAATGCATTGTAATTTAATTATTATTGTGCTAAACACACAATACTTAAAATTGACATTTATGTGCTGTTTTTGATTGAATTCATTTCAAACAAGCAAGTGTAACATGAGGGCCTGCTAGTTGGGGTTTCTGGCCTCCCACCAGGTCCCACAGTTGACAAGTCCCAAAGAAATTCACAGAGAGGTCTCCAGAAGATTATAAACTGATTGGCTCATTAGCTCAGGCTTCGTATTAGCTCTTGTAACTTATATAGCCCATTATTCTTTTCTATGTCAGCCACATGGCTCAGTACCTTTCTCACCATGGCATGTCACATCCTGCTTCTTCGGTGGTCCAGACAGGAATGCCAAGAGAGCTTCCTGCTTCGTAGAATTCTCCTATTCTCCTTGCTCCGCCCCTACTTCCTGTCTGGTTGTCCCACCCATACATCATGGCTAATGGTCAATCAGCGTTTATTTAAATCATGATTGACAGAATATGGACAATTCTCCCGCACCAGGTAAGCTTAATAACAAATTATTTAAAATCATAAAACAATTCTCATCATATCATTTTGAATATTGAAAAAAGCAAAACACATTGATGTCCTTTCATCTCATTCCTTGTTATGGACACAAATATCTCATACTGAGGTAATTGTTTAAATGAATACAAATTTATGACAATTGCTAAAACCAAAGGAAGACCAGCAATTATACATGAAAACTAAATAGCAGATGTATTTGACATGAATACTGGACAGAAAGGACACATAAGAAATAGGTTTCAAAGTTTTTAATTTTTAGAATTTCATACATAATTTATGTATTTATATAATTTCTAACCCTTCCTCTACCCTTGCCAACATTTCCCATGTCACCTCTACTCCCTCTCAAATTTAAGACCTTTCTTTCTTTAAGTACTATTGTTCCATATATACACATATGTTTATATTTTAATAACTGAGCTTGAAGTGCAAATAGAAAAGTTCTCACATGTCTTTTGACACTTAGTAAGGAAATAAAAATTTCAAGTGAAGAAAGGATGAAGGAGAACATAAAAATATGTCACTTTAATCCCTTTTATTTAACATACTGATTTTTTTATGCTTCAGTTCTAAGGAACACAAAATTTATATGTATTAGTATATATCCAATTTGTAAACCTCAAACATTTTTCTCATTATGTTTAAAGTTTACTGAAATTATTGGAATTTTGTCTTGAGCTTTTGACATCTACAGCAGGGCAGGTAAATATGTCAAAGGAACCAGATGACATGTTTTTCTGAAATGAATCTAAAGCACATTGGTCCTTTTGGTTGTCTTGATTCTCAATTTCTGAACTTTACATTACTTTTGTAAACATTAGGCAAATCAAACAAAATACTAACATAAGCCTTTCAAAAATCAGTCATATGAAGTTTTTTTTTAATTTCTCAATTCTCTTTATTATTAAAAGGACTTTTAAAATGCTAGGGATTGTGATGTGCACCTACATTCCCAGCACTGGGAGGCTGAGGCAAGATGCAAGAGAATTTCTGAAAGGGTAAGGCTAAGTTTTAGGCTTCCTGTGCTGAGATCGGAGGCGCACACTGGTAGGGCTGTGCCCGCCTGGCGGTAAGATACCCAAGGCCGGGCCTCTTTGTGTCACAGGACACTGCACCCCTCTCCCCCCTACCCCCACCCACAAGATCGCCCTTACCTCGGTGGGGCTTTGATACCCCAGTACTCTCTATTGCTGGGCTGAGATCAGAGGCGGCTCACACTGGTAAGGGTGTGCAAGCCTGGTGGTAAGGTCCCTGCAGGCATCTTTGATCAACAAGATGCTGCACTCCGCCCCTGCAAGATTGCCCTTTCCTCTGTTTGGAACCCTAAGAATCTCTCTCCCTGTGCCGATATTGGAGGTACAGAAGGATCAGAAGTCCAGAAGGGACTTCCTCTACCTGCACTGAGATCAGCTATCCAGAGGAGTGAGTGTGTACAAGCCGTCCTGGGAGGTCCCAACCCACTGAGACTCCCCTGACTGAAATCAGAGGAAGAGATGGGTAGGTGTCAATCCAAGAATTCCTCCAACAATCTGAAAAGCAACATGATAACACCAGAAACCAATGAGTACTCAACAGGAAAACATGAGCAACCTAACCCAGAAGAAGGAGAAGAAATCGACTTTAAACGTAACTTTATGAAAGTGATAGAGACTTTTAAAGAAGAGGTGAAAAATGCCTTTGAAGAAAGGGATGAGAAAACTAACAAAAATATAGAAGAAATGAATAAATTCCACAAAGATACCCTAGAAAACCAAGAAAAAACAATCAAACAGGTAATGGAAACAGTTCAAGACATAAAAACTGAAATGGAGGCAATGAAGAAAACACAAACCGAGGGAAGGCTGGAGATGGAAAATCTGGGTAAACCATCAGGAACTGCAGAGACGAGTATAACCAACAGAATACAAGAGATAGAAGAAAGAATCTCAGACACTGAAGATACGATAGAGAAAATAAACTCATTGATCAAAGAAAACAACAAATCCAACAAATTCTTAACACAAAACACCCAGGAAATCTGGGACACCATAAAAAGACCAAACC
>PVIU01025805.1:0-23091 GCA_004026605.1 Ondatra zibethicus | reverse complement strand
ATCATTTGTCCACCCATCATCCACCATCTATCCATCCTTCATCCATCATCTATCCATCCTTCATCCATCATCTATTCATCCTTCATCCATCATCTATTCATCCTTCATCCATCATCTATTCATCCTTCATCCATCATCTATCCATCCTTCATCCATCATCTATTCATCCTTCATCCATCATCTATCCATCCTTCATCCATCATCTGTCCATCCATCATCCATCATTTGTCCACCCATCATCCATCATCTATCCATCCATCATCCATCATCTATCCATCCATCATCTATCCATCCATCATCCGTCATTTGTCCATCCATCATCCATCATCTATTCATCCATCCATCATCTGTTTATGCATCATCCATCCATCCAGTTGTCCATCCTGTCATTCATCCATATACATAGTATTCTATCCTACCATCTACCTGCCTATTTACTCAACCACTCAATTGTTCATCATTCATTCAGGTATCTAGTCATTCATCTGTCTACCTATCAAGTCATTCATCCATATATATTATCCATCCATTTATCCACCAATCTATTGATCAATCAATTGATCCATCCATCTGTCCATCTATTCATTTGTCCAGCAATCTAATCATCCATCCATCCATCTATCCATCTCCCTATCCACCATACACCCATCCAGCCAACCATTCTTCCATTTTATAATCCATTCATCCACCCACTCATCCATCCAACTGTCCATATAATCATTCATTCATCTATTTAATCTATATTATCTTTTTTCATTCCTTCATTCCTTCCTTCTTATTTCCCTTCCATGCATTCATTAATCTGTCTGTTCAACCAATACTTCACCATCCCTCACTATAAGCCCACTTACACTAGGGTGCAAGCAGGGCTGGGAATAGGGCAGTGCAAACGAGATCCCCATGACAAAAGACACATGGAGACACTTGCTCTATGATTAATGAAAGTATAAAACCTGCTGGTGATTTGGGGAGTTGGATGCTTCTATATCTTCCAGGTTCTCATCACTAGAGAACAGAACAAGGTGGCCAAGTGTCGGGTTTAAAAATACATGAGCTTTAATAGAGTCTTTGGCAAGGCTTGGCTCACTCCATAGAAGTATCTATGAGGAGATGTGCCATAGGGTCATTTGGGACCTTGTTCAAACCACCTGCTCCTGCCATTATATGGCAGGCACGCTGATGTCTGTCTGTATGCCAAGGACTTGAAAACTTCACATGACATGTGCTTCAGGCTTTGTAGAGTAGCTGGTCTCTGTAGTCACCACTTAACTATAGAGATAATATGAAGACAGCCATACACAACACCTACTTGAATGACTGTGGCTGCATTTTGATATAACTTTATTCACACACACACACACACACACACACACACACACGCATGCACACACTGTCACAGTTAGAAGGGCAGAGAGCAGTGCCTCAGAAGTGTTCCAAGTTATGGCCCATGGCCAAAGCCTGTGATAATAGGAATGAGGTGCGTTCATTACCTCAAGTCTTTCCAGACCTCTCTGGGCATCCCTGCCTCCTTTACACTCTTTGTAACCCTTTCCCATTCCAGTCTTCGGAGGCTGGGCTCTCTAGGGCCCTGCAGCCTAACTAGGCTACTTCCCAGGTACAGAGCTCCACCTGAGTGGGTAGGATGAGCGCATGCCCAGATGGAGTCCTAACTTCTCCAGTCATTTGTGCCACCTGCGGCCCCAGGACATCTGGTGAGGACTGGCCTGGGGTTCCCCCATCACTGGCTTCATCCCTTTCCTTTTTATTTTCTAGAATCAGAACACAGTTCTTGTAAAAGCTCAATCTATTAGGAACACTGAACAAAGAAAGCAAGCCACCCAAAACCTATCCAGAGATGGCCGCACTTGCCCTGTGAAGTCAGAGCCTTTTCTATCCTCCACCTTGTGTTCTGCCATCTCAAGCCAATCCATCAAGGGAAGGTTTCTTTGTTTATATCATGGGATGCCTTCCTAGTCTAGGTTTTCTTTGGGTTCTGCTAAAGTCTATGTCCATTGGATGCCATTCTCTCCCATGCCACTCTGAGGACTGAGCACAGGTCACTCAGGAACCGCCTCAGCTGTCTACACCGACTCCGATGCTCTGCTCTGTCTTTTCTCTTCAGGGTTCCTTCTGCTCACTCATCCTCTGCTGTCTCGGGGTCTCTGAGTTCTCCATGATTCCAGGCATGCTGGCCTCTGTTTGTCCTCCTCCATCTGCTGTCTTGAGTCACTGGCTCCTCTTAGGTCACGGTGTGGAGAGGCTTTGGCATTTTTGGTTTCTTCTTGAGGAGGAGAGCTGTGGATGACATTTCTCTGTGTCTCACAAATGCCTCCTCTGATATCATCTCCTTTCTCTGCCACTGGTGTGTGGCTTTTCCTGCCTCTCCTGCTTCTCTACATCTGTCTTAGCTGGGTTTCTATTGCTGTGATAAACGCCATGTCAAAAAAGAAAAGGTTTATTTCATTTACAATTTACAGTTCATCATGAAGGGAAGTCAGGGCAGAAACTCAAGGCAGGAACCTGGAGGCAGGAACTGAAGGAGACCAAGAATGAATGCTGCTTACTGGCTTGTTCAGTTTGCTTTCTTATACCTGCCAAGCAGAGGCACTGCCCACAGTGAGCTGGGTCTCCTACATCACCAGCCATCAATCAAGATGTCCCAGATTTGCCCACAAGCCAATATGATGAAGGCCTTTTTCAATGGAGTCTTGTCTTCCCAGATGATTTGACACAAGATCTAGCTTGTGTCAAATTGATATGAAAAATAGCCAGGATGACATCTGACCATCTTCACCCTCTTTCCCAGTGGCTCTTCTCTTTGGAGCCCGACAGGCTGTGTGGATGGAGCACTTTCTCAGAAATTCGATGGCTATGCATTAGGGTTGGATAGTTCTGGGCTTTCCTTCCTTGAGGACATTATGTCCAGGGCACATGGAGGCAGGTGGGTTCCTGACATAGAGTCTTGTGAGCTAGTCACTATCACTTGTGTTGCTTATGGCATTTTCTCCCAGGTCCTCTGGTTGTCCTCGTTGCTGGCATTGGGTGCTTGTTCCACCCTCAGGGTATTTGAAGACAGAGCTGGGAAAGTGCCAGCGCCTGACATTTTCTGATCCCTCAAAAATTCCTCTTATGGCATGGTTTCTTTTGATTCCCAGGAGACTGGGGCTCCCAACAAAACCTTTGGGCTCCAGTGCTTCCGTAAATGGGATTGAAGCCCGAGTCTGAGCCAGGCACGTGTTTGCCTTGGGCCCGTGCACAGCTCTGGCTTGTAAGTGGTGCTGATGGTTATTTCATGCTGTCAAGAAGTTTCCCTTTGACTTGAGTGGTGGCTCCTGTGGTTGCTGTGATCCTGTCCCAGTGAGCCCTGCTGTGGTCACAGTTGCAGACACTCTTGCCCGAAGCTGGGAGGTTCAGAGCATTTAGATGCCTGATGACGTCACGGCTCTGTCTTCAGTCTCTAAAATGCCCCTCTTCTACACTTCCTGACATTTATCAGTTCATATTGCTACACTCATGGGAATCATGCATCTAGGGTCCTGCTCCAGGTTCAGAGGAGTGATGATGTAAATAAGGCTTGGTCCTGCCCTCCTCAAGCCAACATCACCCTGAGGACCTAGAGGAACCCATGCAAAGCATCTCTGGCCTCTTACCACATGCCTAGCTCTGGCTGGGCAGAATGACGGAATGGTTCTCTGGGCTGGTGCTGCTGGTCAGTCTATGCAAGGTTCCGGCAGGACACCCTGGGGGAGTCTCTAGCTCCTGGCCAGGCTTAACCTCACGTATCCAGTGGCTGGGTCCTCTGCTTCATATTTAGTGACCCATGTCCTAGCTTAGTGCAAAACAGGCGAAGAATATAGAGCCCCCGAATATCCAGCAACTCCATCCCTGAGAAGGAAAGTTAGCAAGGAGCAGGCTGGTCTGTGGGAAGCAGAGGCTTTCTGCAGTCCCATGTGTTAGGGCCCTCCTAAGGTTGTTACTGTTTTATTAAAGCAGATGACTGTGTATCTTAGGTGTGTCCTGAAGCCAGCACTTTTTTTCTGTAAATAAGCGGCAGGTGTGAGCCATGAGCTGTGGGGGAGTGCCTCCCTCCAACACACATGCATGGTGGAGACATCAGCCAAATGAGAGCCCAGCACTAAGTTAAGGCCAAGTGCTCTCTGTGATCCCTGGCTGCCACACTCTGAGTTTCGAATAAGCGAGTTTATCAAGCAATTAGCAAGCAGAAGTTAAAGAACAAAGAGCAACTGACAGAGACAGAAGCATCAGGAAGAGAGAATCATCATCCAGCCAGGAGATGACAGCATCCCTCAGGTGCCTGGCGTAGCCAGACTGAGAGAGCAAACAGAGGTTACACCCTCAAACTGGGGGCTTACTACATCTAGTGAGATCATCTGGGAACACAGGCAATAACTAGGGATCCTGGTTGGCTTTCTCTCCATGATGCGCTTCCAGCCTCCTGTTTCTACCTCAGACATTTTGTGTCACAGGATATGCAACGGTGACCTCTGTTGGAAATGTTAAATTTTTTTCATACGCTATATCTTGACTATGTTTCTCACTTCCTCCCAACTCCTCCCAGATCTTCCTCACCTCCTTTAAACTTCTAAAAGAAGACAAAAACCCACGAGAAAAATCATAGAGTTTGTTTTGTGTTGGTCAACTACTCCTGGACATGGAGCCTGTTGGAGAAAACAGATTTTCCCTTTCTGAGCAGGTATCGATTACAACTAGATTCATGGTTAGAGGTGGGACCCATGCCCACCTCCCCTGCCAGTGATGGGACACTGCCTGGCTCGAACCTCTGTGCGTGCTGCCACAGTTTCTGAGGCCACATGTGCATCAGTCCTGCGTTGCTTGACAGATGCCGTTTCCTTGAAGTCATCCACCACCTCTGAGTCTTACAATCTTTCTGCATAGAGCCCTAAGCCTGAGGTGAGGGGTTGATGAAGATATCCACTGAGAACCGAGGACTCCAGGGAGATGGTTTTAACCCCCTACTGTTTGCTCTTCTCGTCCTTCCCTGTCACAGAGAAAGGGAGACAGGCTATCCTCAGACAAGGGACCTGGGAGAAGACAAACATGCTTTGGTCTGAAAAGGAGCAGGGAAGCAAACTGACTTTCAGAGTCAGCTCCTCAGTGAGCTCCAGCACCATGTAACCAGGGGGATGTAAATATGATATGCATTACACCATGCTTTGTAGGCGGAGTCTTTCATCAGACTGCTGATCTGCTCTGTCTCACCAGCTGCTCCCAAATAACCACACAGAGACTTATTATTAATTACAGATGCTTGGCCAATAGCTTATACTTATTGCTAAGTAGCTCTTACAACTTAAATCAACCCATTTCTATTTATTTTCTTGCTGCCATGTGGCTCATGGATCCTTACCTCATTTTGTATATGTCCTTCTTCCTCTGCATCTGGCTGACGACCCCTCAGACTCCACTCTTCCTCTTCCAAGCTTTCTCTCTGCCCCAAAATCCTGCTTAGCTATTGGTTGTTTAGCTATTTTGTTAAAGCAATCACAGGGACATACGTTCACACAGTGTAAAGGAATATTCCACAATGTTTAAGTCCCAAGAACAATTGGTGTTCCAGCAGGTCTCCTCGTCATCACCACTAGGATGCCACTCTCTTCTGAAACCATCTCAAGAGGGGTAAAGTCAGGTCCCAAGAGGGAGGTCACACACAGTCAAGGGGCAATGAGCCAGGCAGAGCCTGTCCTCTCTCCTGCTTCACCCATGAGGGCTGCCTGCTGCAGGGAGCTGGGCGTGCTCCAGCCTCTGTTAGTAGCTACTTGTCTTCTTTGTTTGTTTGTTTGTTTTTTTTGAGACAGGGTTTCTCTGTGTAGCTTTGGCTGTCCTGAACTCACTCTGTAGACCAGGCTGGCCTTGAATTCACAGAGATCTGCCTGCCTCTGTCTCACAGGTGCTGAGGTTAAAGGTGTGTGCCACCACCCAGCCTGGTGGTTCCCAGTCTTAAGCCCCCTTCCACTGGCCCTGGTTTCTGTAAAACACTAAACACCCAAGCTTCTGACAATGAACTCCCTCACATGTTAGTGAGAATAAGCTCACTTTCCTTCCTTCTAGGAGGCACACTAGAGACAATTCTTGAGTCTAAATCATCTGCCCTCTGTTTTACTGATGGGGAAATTGAGAACTTGGACATTGGTTTGGAGATTTGTCCTGGGCATCCTAAAATGTTTTCCAAAACTTCTAAAAAAATAAAAACTCAAAACGTGCTGAACTCACTTGAACTACCAAGTAAGTTCACACTGGCACCCTTAGGAGGGCAGTGCGTCATGAATTCCCAAGTGGTGATGAGGGACTAGCTCAGAATAGGCCTAAGTCAGGGCCCCATACAGGGCTGCCAGCTGCTGCTCACAGTGCAGTTTCCTATCCTCAGTCCCCTGCCCCACCCAACGCTGCTCCCGGGGGAGGGGCGGTGCTCATGTCTACATCCTGCTCCCTATCTATCTCAGGTTGTGGTGTCTCTGGGCTCCCGCTTGACTCTCAGTTCTTGACACCCCAGTTCTCCATCCTGAGAACCCCCTCTTCTCTCCAGCTGGAGTGCAGGGCACCTCTCTCCTGCCTTAAGTTCTGGGAACCTCAGTAAGGTGTTGCTTTCATCATTGGTTGGTGCTGGGGAGCCAGAAGCAATATTATTTAGCAGGCATGCATGTCCAGATCTGCACATGTATGGACACACATGTATATAATGGTGTTATTAGAGCACATAGACATACGTCTGCATGTACCATCAACCATGCATAGTCATATGAGGGTGCGTGTGTGTGTGTGTGTGTACATGTGAGTTTTCATGTGTGAGAACTCCTGGATTGTTTATTTGGCGCACTTCCCTTAGCTAGCCTCAGTCAGCCCTCCCTCCCCCATCTCCATGGGTACTTAGTTTTCCTTGTATACTGCTGCAGTTTTGCTCATTAGTACTAGTCTTCTCTCCCTTCTTTTGGAACCAGGAGAAACAGAAATTCTCACATTAAACTGCCTGACACTCCTTCCTTAGCATCCCCCAAGACCTGACTGCCCCCCCATCCATCTCTCTCGGACTCTGCCCAGAATGTGTGGCACTGAGAGCCACCTGTTCTTGCTGCCTCATCTCCCTGACAGAGCCCCTGCTGGAGACCCCCACTTGCACACCACATCTGTAGATTTTCCATGTTCTTGTCTGCCTTCTAGGCTTAGGCATGCTGTCCCTCTTGCTTTGTCATAGCTAGCTTTCTCAGTTTGACCTAGTCTAGAGCAGTGGTTCTCAACTTTCCTAATGCTTTGACCCTCTAATGCAGTTCTGCACGTTGTGGTAACCCCCAACCATAAATTTTTTTGCTACTTCATAACTATAATTTTGCTACTGTTATGAATCATAATGTAAATATCTGTGTTTCCCAATGGTCTAAGGGGAACCCTATGAAAGGATCATTTGATCCCTGAGGGGTTGCACCCCACCAGTTGAGAACTGCTGGTTTCGAGTCATCTGAGAGGAAAGACTGAATTGAGGAATTGCCTAGATCAGACTGGCCTGTGGACACAGCTGTGGGGATTGTTTTTATTAGCTACAGATGTACAACATCCCAGACCACTGTGCGTGCCACCATTCTCTGGGCTGGTGGTCCTGGGTTGTAAAAGAAAGCTAGCAAGCCAGTAGCCTTCTCCATTGTTCCTGCCATACTTCCCTGGCTGTGAGTGAGCTCTGGACTTCCCTCAGTGATTGGCTGTGACCTGGAAGTGTAAGCCAGATAAACCCTTCCTCAAGCTGTCTTTGGTCATGGTATTTGCTACAGCAACAGAATAACACCAGAACACCCCTCTTCTGTCAACCACCCTAACACTCCTCCATAACCTTCCATCCTTGACCCCAGCCTCCCTTTTCTCCATAGCTATGTGATCCTAGTGGGCAGACCAGCTGCCTGTCCCTCCGGTTCCTTCTGGGTCCTGCTGCTCTCAGCCCCTGCATCTGTGTCAGCTCCATCTCTGTCGTAGTCCACTGGCCTGCATTCATCCCTCTGACATGACCCCTTACTCCTGCTTAGGCACGATGATCCTGCCTAAGGTAGGGGTAGGGGTGGCCTTTGCTTTCTCTGATTCCTCAGGGGCATCTGAAGCCCAGATTCGTGCCCCTTAGAAGCTCCTGTTCTGTCCCCAAAGCACTTATTTTCCCATATGCATCCTTTGTTTGGCACTCCCCTCTCTGGTCTGCACATTTCCTTCTACCCCGCACCCTTCCCTTCAAGTCTTCCTCTGCTCTGACCCATATCCTGTGCTGGGGGGAACCCTCCTCTGACCCATCACCCCATCAGCCAGTTCACTTCAAGAGAGAAACAGACCTCTTTGTGAGCAGAGACCTAGGGAAGGAGGGGGCCTGTGGAGCTTCAGGATTCACCTGTGCTGCTGATTCCCCAGGACTGGAGATCCAGTGCTGGGAGTCCTGGGACAGCGTGGGTGTGAGCTGCCCGTCTTGAGGGCTGGGCCCACACAGAACCTCTGAGGATGGAATCCTGCCCTTAACTCCCTTGGGGAGCTCACATTTGCTTTCTCATTCAATTGAATTCCCCACCATCTCCCTAGGGGCATGCCCTGTGAGAGAAAAGCCAGGCCAGAGCCTGGGTTGAGGGACAGAAGCCTCGCCAGTCCAATAGCGCCTGGACCATGACTTAGAACCACCTCCTGGGAACGCGGTCCAGTCTTCCAAGCAGTCAGAGGCTTGCCATGGCCAGCCCTGTGGGAGGGCAGGTGCCATCGCAGGGAGCCAGAGCATTGCAGCATCACTCAACAGATGTCCCACATGTCTCTGCCTCCAGAGAAGCCAAACCTGCTACTCGGACATCTGCCTGGAGGCGATGCCTCAGTTTGCCCAGGCTGGTGACCACCTGACTCTGTCTCTCTCTACTCTGTTCCCCTTCCCCAAGGTTCTACGGCAATGCTGGCCACAGGCAGTACTATTCTATGGGTGGTAATGCTCACTGATTTTCCATGTTTCCTCTACTTCCAGTCAAGGACACTCAGCTATGTAATACTGGATTTTGTCTCTGGTCATAACATTGGTTCTGTTGAAACCTGTGACCCAAGGCAGTAAAAAGGCAGAGGGGATCCCAGCAGACCCCAGCAGAATGGGGAACTGATGCTAGAATTGGGGCTTCAACATGAAATTTAGAGGGGATCACAACCCCTTCTATAACACCTGATAAGTGTCCAGGGTTTTGGGCGCAGCTCTTCTGGTCTGAAGAGCTTCACCCCACTGGGAGGTGGTGGGAACCAAAGTTCCTGGGAAGTGGGACCAGAGGGTCTGTGGGGACCTGCACTCGTGGCTCTGTGCAGCCACACAGGTCCCTGCTGTATTTGGTCCCAGCCACTCCAGGGACTGCTGGAAGGGGTCAGAGTCTTCCTTCTGAGGCCCCTAGCCACAGCAGTCCCTGTCGGGGCTGCTCCACTCCTCCAGGCTGTTGGCCTTGGCTTCCTTCCCTGTCCCTTCATTTTGGCAGGGCCTCAGCATGCTTTTGGGTCATCAAGAGCTTCTGAGTAGCCAAGCATCCTCTTCCTTGACAAATGCACTTGGCAAGCTTCCCTGAGTGCTGAGCCCCAAGCGATGTCCAAAGCACAAATGTCCTAGCACTGTGCAGGCCGCTCTCCCACACTAATTCACTCTGCCCACAACTTTCCTTCCACTGAGCAACTACAGACCCACAGAGCATTGCAGAGCTGTGCCCGGACCCCAGCATTACCATGGACAGAAACACTGAGATGGACGTGGCCCCCCATGACATTTGTGTCTGAGTCCCCATGCTGCCACCTTTGGAAACTAAGCTGGGGACTACAGTTCAGTAATGGATATAGTCCCTTGGTGTGTAAAGGAGATACTTCCAGGACTCAGCAGATGGCAAAATCTGTAAGTGCTCATGCCTCTTAGAGGACATGGTGAAGCATTGCTGGAACCCTCTCCTCATACCCTCCCATAGACTTAAAACCATCCCTGGATGTTACTTACTGTGGGCTCCATTAGGATTGGGGGCATAGTGACAGAAGGAAAAGAAGGAAAGAAAAAAAAAGTAGAAAGAAGACTGTATGCTCAGTGCAGAAGTGACTTTCTCGGGTATTTCCCACCTAAGGCTGGTTGACTCCTCGCTGTGGACCCTGTAGGCATGGAGAGCCAATTGAATCTTATGTACAAAGTTGCTAAAAGAGTGAAATTCAGATGTTCTGACCACAAAAGTGAGCGGTCTGGGAGGTGATGCATGCGGTAATTAGCTTGATCTGTTCATCCCAGACGTCAGATCCACATGTTCACACATCTGGGAGGCGGTGCATATGGTAATTAGCCTGATGTGCTCATCCCAGACGTCAGAGCCACACGCTCACACACCATTCACAATTATCATTTGTCAATTTAAAGTCTGCAAAAACACTCTTTAGTGACATGCTCGCCTCTCTGGCCGAGGCCAAGCACAGCTGGTTCAATTGCATTTTCTCAGAGGATGTGCTCAAATCCTCAGTCTTGAACCTGGGAGCACAGGCTTTTGGGGGAAACCAAGTCATTGTAGATGACATCAAGGTGACATAAGGTTATAACGAGGAGGGGGCCCTCATCCAAAGACCAGTGTCTTCATGAGAAGAGAGGACACAGAAACATCGAAGGGGACCCTGTGACAACGCTGGCAGAGTCTGGAGCAGTGCTGCCACCAGATTCAGTGGCAGGGCCTGGGAGAAGAGGGAGCTATAGAGTCTTTGATCTTGGATTTTGTCCTCTCAAAGGGAGGTGGAGTGTGAGAATAGCTTCTTTCTCTCCCTTTCCCTCTCTCTCTCCCTCCCTCTCCTCTCTTTCTGTATATGCTATATCTCCCTTATTCCCTCTCCTTTCCTTCCCTCTTTCCCTCCCCTCCCCTCCCCTTCCCTTCATCTCTCTTCTCCTGCCCACCCCTCCCTTTCCTGTCTCCTTCCTTCTCTTTTAAATAGGTCTCAAGTAGTCCAGGCTGGTCAAACTCTCTGTACAGCTGATGACCACTTTGAGCTCACAGAAGATATCAACAAAAGGGACCCCTCCAAGAAACTGTTGTGCCCTGAGAAGATGAAGGCCCTGGGTGCCCACAAAGCCCTTCTGCCCAAATGTGCTGTCTAAAGGTCAGACCTGGAAACACAGCACTGACATAATGATGTTGCCACCCGAAAAACACACTCCCCAAAGGACTCCCTGAGTCTCTTGCCCATCTAAAGTAGCAGCATGCTGCCGCATTCTAAACCTGAGCTTCCTAAAGGCAAGCAAGAAGGGGTACCCAAGCACACATCCCATGAGTTGCAGAGAGGGTGTGGCCCTAATGTCATGGGACCTTATTGAGCTGATGCCCTGGGCTAAGGAGGATGCTTGTATTTAGCTGTGCCATTGGATCATCAGCCAGGCCAGGCTTTGGAACCCGCTGGACTTGGCCACAAACTCACCAGCTCGGGGTCCAGGCTTCAGCAGCAGCAGTTTTATCTGCCTTCTCTTCTGCACCACTGCTGCCTGTCCCTTCAAACACTGTGGAGGACAGCCTGGGGGTGCCAGGATCTGAAAGTCCCATTAGACTCAACTGCCCTGCCTGTGCTCAGAGGCTCTAGAGTAAGGACTGCTTCCTTCTCTTTCCTCTTTGCTTGTTTTGAGACAGGTCTTGGTTTCTAGTCCAGGCTGGCCTGAAACTCATGAAAACCCTTCCTGCCTCAACTGGGATTACAGATATGAGCCACCATGCCCAGTTTGAAGACCTCAAGGACCTCTTTCTCATTTGCTTTGTGACAGAGGTCTCTCCTTCCCTTGGCACAGCTGGAGAGGAGCCTTTGGGTGTGCTCTAGCATCCCCAAGCAGGCACATCTTAGCTGACAATACCGCAGACCCAGGTGCTGTACCTGGGGTCAGGCAGCACCATGGGGTGGGGTCTAGGTGACTTGGGAGGTAGAGGGTAGTCATTCCTTAGAAACCAGGGAGCCAGAACGCACTCACTATTGTCCTCCTCATCCTCTCATTCTGCCCCCAGGATGGGCAAGGGCATGACCTCTCATTAGAACTCTGGCCCACTCCCGAGTGGCTGTCATTGGTTTAGGGAGGTGCCAATCATTGTCCTTTTGGAATTTCCCATCTAAAAGTGGCTCCCACCCAACTTTCCGATGAGGCAGAAACAGAAACCATTAGAGAGCCCAAGTGGTTAAGCAGTGTGAGATTTGATGACCCATGTGTTATGATGTAGGCTTAAAACTTAAAAGCAAGGATTTAGAAAATATTTGAAGCTGAATGTTGATGTGATTCATTGTGGGGGTGACAGCTATCATCCAAAAGATCAGAGACCTGGCTGACCAGAAATAAGATGAGTTTTGTTCTCCCTTTCCCATCCCAGGCAGCGCAGGAAGGAACCCAGAATCCCCCGGGACACAAGGAGTGGCCATCCCCCAGAAACAAAGAAAACAAATTTATCCAAACCCAAGTTAATGAGTACAAAAAATGAAAGCCCCGGGGAAGCGATAATTACAGCCCAGAGCTGGGTCTTTGAAAACATTTTCTAAAATGAACAAAGTGAAACCACAATCAGGAAGAGAGCAAGGGATGGAACAAAGTCTGACGGGGAGAGGGCAGTGGGATGGCGCTGGGCTCCCTAGCAAGTGCGGCAGCATCTCAGCCGCCAGCCTGTCATGCTCGCTTTGCTTTCTTCCCCACAAGGGTGCTGCTGAAGACACAGTGGGAACCCTCCGTGGGAAGCCAGATGTGACCAGAGAATAGAACATACCTTGCGCAGGAGGAACAGAATCCCGTGGCGGGGAGAGGGTGATGACAAACTCAGTGCCCTCAGATGCTGGAAAATTCTCCAAATAGCAGCCACATGAGTGTGGACAGTCCCAGAAGTGGTCATCCCTGGACACAGTTGTCCCCAGATGCAGTCATTCCTGAGCTTAGTACCCCTGAGGGTGTCCTGGAAGGGGATTGTTGTGCCTGGGTGGCTGTCCTCCCGGTCTGCACCTTCCTGCTCTCTTGGGCAGTGTTCCTAAGGATCACCCTCTGGTCACTCTCCTCCTGGGATCACCCCACAGCTGATGGAAACTCTTCCTTTCTGTGTCCATCAGGATGTGGACGAGGGTGGGTTCATCCCAGGCCCTGGAAAAGGTCACCCACTCACTGTAGTTTTTCTGAGAATGTGAAGCAAGTGGGTGACAGAGGCCCTGGGGCTGCTGGACAGGACCCCTCTGTGCAGACAGACAGCTCAGGCCAGCAGTCTCCGTCACAGCCTGTTGTGCAGCCTGTGCACAGAGATTTGATTTCAATATCATTACTAAGGACTCCAGCTTTCCTGTAAGTATTTGGTTATTTCCCAGGAATACAGACCCAAGTGGAGAAAAATGACAAAATCCACTGTCTGCCAGATGTGTCTGCTAGGGAAGGGAGGGAGAAACAACCACCCAGGCTAGGCTTCCTGCAAGCTCTGACAGCAGACAGACTTGAGCAGCAGACCCTAGCAGGTTTTTGTGCCTCTATGCACTAAGGAAAAGACAAAATAACAAATTGTGATGACATGCAATAGTGTGGCTGCTGGAGGAAAGCTGCAGGCAGGATTTAGAGGGGGAAAGGCAATCTCAAGTCTCACGATTCCCTGGCATCTAACAAGGTTGATCACTAGTATTCCTCTTTCCACAGTTAGCTACCGCTCTCATCATCCATTCAGTCACAAGCCAGCTGGGTATCATCCATATACCCTTGATTCATCGGGCCCCAACAATCATCTATTCATAAGGCCATCATGTATCTTTCCATCCATCCTAGCCACCCATCATCCATCCATCCATCCATTTACCTATCATCCATCCATTGACCCACTCACCCACCCATTTATCATCTACCCACCCACCAAGCACTCCTCTGTTGACTTAGCCACATCTGTGATTTATACATACCCTTACCCATCTATCTATATATCTACCATGCATCATTTAACCCATCTCACCAAGCCATCATCTATCATTTCATCTACCTAGTCACCATCCACCATCAATCTACCCACTCATTTGGTTATCATCCATCAATCTACCAACCAACCCATCCATTTATCCATTCATCCTTCCACCCATTCCAACAACTCATCATCTTCCCACCTATCCATTTACCCAGCTACCATCCATCCATTCCCACTCACTCACTCATCATCTACCCACTCACCAAGTACCCATCCATTCATCCATACATCCATTATTCACCCTTCCACCCATCCCGGTAATGCATCATCAACCATCCATCTGTTTATTTAGGAATGGGCTTAGCTGGCTGTCCTTCCCTGGCTGGATTCCTTGGGTGTCTGCCATCTAATGTAGAAAAAGTATTTTTGCTGATTTCACTTGAGCTTCTTCTCTTCTCAGGAATTTAGTGAGGCTGATCATGCCGCTTTTCTCCACTCTCAACACCCAGCTTAGTTCACGGGGCAGACAGCGGCCTGGGAATAACACGTAGACGCAGGGTCGGCTGAGGCCATTTCCCAGTCTACTGCGGAGCCAGACCTGGGGCAGCCTAGGTGTGAAATGTGGAAAGAGATTCTAGTTCCAGCCACAGCAAAAATTCACACGGAAAACTGAGATGCAGGAGGTTTGGTGTCACAGGGATGTGGTTGGCGGTCATCTCTCCCTGGGTCCTGACTTCTCATCTGGCCATCTTGTAAGGCCACCTTTTCTGAATAAGAGTATTTTAAGCTATTTGTTAAACAGTTGTAGTTGACTGGAGACTGAAGGAGGGAAAGAAGAGAGATAGGAGGGAAAGGTGTGCTGGACAGAGAGAAGGAGAGAGAGGAAAAGGCCGTGGAACTGTGAAGAGCTAGAGGCTAGAAGAGCCACCCTGGCCACACCTGCTAGACTCCAGGAGACAACGTCTTGAACGTGTTGGAAGGCAGAGTTCTGACAAACCACCAAGGTGGCGATAGTTTAATAATAAAAGACCATCCGCTCACAAAGTCTCACTTTGCTTTTTGTTTGTTTTTGGTTTTTTGAGACAGGTCTTTTTTTTTTCTTGAGCTCTACATCATTTTTCTCTGCTCCCCTCCCTGCCTCTCCCCTCCCCCCTTCAACCCTCCCCCAAGGTCCCCATGCTCCCAATTTACTCATGAGATCTTGCCTTTTTCTACTTCCATGTAAATTAGATCTATGTAAGTCTCTCTTAGTGTCCTCATTGTTGTCTAAGTTCTCTGGGATTGTGGTTTGTAGGCTGCTTTTCTTTGTTTTATGTTTAAAAACCACCTATGAGTGAGTACAAGTGATAATTGTCTTTCTGTGTCTGGGTTACCTCACTCAAAATGATGTTTTCTAGCTTCATCCATTTTCCTGCAAAATTCAAGATGTTGTTATTTTTTTCTGCTGTGTAGTACTCCATTGTGTAAACGTACCACATTTTCTTTATCCATTCTTCGGTCGAGGGGTGTTTAGGTTGTTCCAGGTTCTGGCTATGACAAACAAAGCTGTTATGAACATAGTTGAGCACATGTCCTTGTGGCACGATTGAGCATCCTTTGGATATTACCCAAAAGTGGTATTACTGGGTCTTGAGGAAGGTTATTTCCTAATTTTCTGAGAAATTGCCACACTGACATCTAAAGGGGTTGTACCAGCTTGCATTCCCACCAGCAATGCAGAAGTGTTCCGTTTTCCCCACAACCTCTCCAGCATGAACATTGATGCAAAAATACTAAATAAAATACTGGCAAATAGAATCCAAGAACACATAAGAACCATCATCCACCATGATCAAGTCGGCTTCATCCGAGACGCAGGGATGCTTCAACATACGAAAATCTGTCAACGTAATCCACCATATAAACAAACTGAAAAATAAAAACCACATGATCATCTCATTAGATGCCGAAAAAACTTTCAACAAAATACAACATCCCTTCATGTTAAAGGTCTTGGAGAGAGCAGGGATACAAGGAACATACCTAAACATAATAAAGGCAATATACAGCAAGCCAACAGTCAACATCAAACTAAATGGAGAGAAACTCCCAGCAATTCCACTGAAATCAGGAACAAGACAAGGTTGTCCACTCGCTTCATATCTATTCAATATAGTTCTTGAGGTCCTAGCTAGAGCAATAAGACACCAAAAGGAGACCAAGGGGATACAAATCAGAAAAGAAGAAGTCAAACTCTCACTGTTTGCTGATGATATGATATTTACATAAGCGATCCAAAAAATTCTACCAAGGAACTTCTACGACTCATAAACACTTTCATTAATGTAGCAGGATACAAGATTAACTAAAAACAAATCAGTAGCCCTCCTGTACACAGATGATAAAAGGACTGGGAAAGAAATCAGATAAACAACACTCTTCACAATAGCCACAAATAGCATAAAATATCTCGGAGTAACTCTAACCAAACAAGTGGAAGACTTGTATGACAAGAACTTTAAATCTTTGAAGAAAGAAATTGAAGAAGACACCAGAAAGTGAAAAGACCTCCCATGCTATTGGGTAGGGAGAATTAACATAGTAAAAATGGCAGTCTTGCCGAAAGCAATCTTCAGAGTCAATGCAATGCCCATCAAAATCCCAGCAAGAGATGGGTCTTACTGGACTGGCTCTGGCTCTCCTGGAACTCACTATGCAATCCAGGTTGGCCTTGAACTCACAGAGATCCACCTGCCTCTGCCTCTGCTTCTCGAGTGCTGGGATTAAAGGCGTGCGCCACCACTGCCCAGGGAAGTCTCACATTCTTGAGTCTAAGTTGGAGTCCATCCTCTCCCTCCGGTGGCTGTTGGTGGGACAGTCCAGCTGCCCTGGCCTACCTGAAGACACATCGGGACATTACACTGCTCCAACTTCCTCCATGGCCTCCACTGTCTTCAGGTTGCAGTAAAGCTACCGGCTGCCAGTAAGGCTGAGCGCGCTCTACCCCTTCTTCAGGCTTCCCTCACGTTATTATTATTATTCTGCTAGGCTCACCAGGGCACCTTCCCCGCCAGGATCTGAAGGCAGCTCTAGAGAGCTTCAGTCCTGCCAGCCCTTGCTTGCACTGAGCCTTTAACTTGGCCTGATCCTCCATGCCTCCTTTCTCCTCCTTGGAGGCCGGCCCTCAGCCTAGATACCTGGCCCTTCTGTGGCTCGGCTTGTGGTGGTATTACCACAGAGCTCGGTTTGTGGTTTACATTCTTTTCTGACCCCCTGCTTGGCTGTCAGGTAAGACTGTGTGGATAGTGGAGGGCTTTTGTGCCCTGGCCCCGCTGTGCTGGTAGCTCTGGGATCACTGACCCTGCTCCCCTAGCAGGCATCACAGACCCAACTAGGGCTATGGAGTAGCCCAGCCGCAGACACATAGCAGACTTTGGCCAAATGAAGGACAGATCTGGAGCTGCCACTTTTCTTGGGCTTGAGAAACTCCAGGTGCTCTGAGATAAGGATGTGTGTTTTTTAACTTAAAGTCACCCTGGGAGGCTGGGGCTGACTCTGTAGCTGCCTTGGTGACTGCTGTCCTTCTAACCATGGCTCCATCCATTTTAAACTCGGGCACTTCATTGTCCGACTTCCTGGCAGCTGCTACAGCTGCAGGGGAACCAAATTGGCTATTCATTCCGCTGGCCAAAATACCAGCAAAGCCGCTTCCCCGTCCATCAGGGCACCACACACAAAACGGCCTCCTCACTGCGGCCCCACATCTGTCTCCGTGCGTGGAATTCAAAACCAATCCATGCTTGTGATGAAATTCCATTTACAAAGCAAGCACGGGCACTGGTGATGGAGGCCGCCCCACCTTATCAGGGCTAAGATCCCAGAGGATTGGCACTGAGACGGGGGTCAGGACCTGGTATCTCCTTCCCTAAAACATTTGAACAGCCTGCTTTGGCCGGCCATTCCCCAAACTCTCAAGCTCTGTAGAGAAAGGGGTAGCATTTGAATGGCTCCACCCATACTGATCAGTGCTGTTCCTGTGATTCTGGGGTGTCAGGACTCCTGGCTGCAGGACACCCACTGTGGATTTTCAGGGAGTGGAAATGCATTTCAGTTCATTTCAGTCTTCCCCGTGAGCTGGAGAAATTCCCTATTTCAGACAAATAGTTGAAGAAATGACTAAGCAGGGACTTTATGTAACAGCCATTAAGATAATTGACACTCATTTTGATTCAAGGTACAATATTCTCTGTAAAAAGAGGTATTTTTCTGCTTTCTTGAACACTTCTAAAAGGCTGGGAATTAAATCTCTTCCCCAATAAAAATTAAAAGCCCAGCTTCCCATCTAAATATTAAAATCTCGCTGGAGCAGGAAGCATCTTCCCACTGGTTTGGGAGCCTGGTGGGTACACAGCTCAGCAAACAGCCAGTGCTTGCTGCATGCTTGATGCTTCCTAGTTAGCATGCTATAGACCTAGGAGGGGGCTGGGGTGGGAGTGGAGAAGCGGCCAGTTCTAGGCTTAACAAGAAAGTGACACCCTGGGGATGTCATGTAGTCATTTCTCCAGGACTGGGCTGCCCCAGGAGGCACAGTGGGGAGCATGAGCCCTGGTGTGCTCTGGGTAAGTAATCAGGAAAGTAAAGCCATGAAGGAGGAAGGCTGGCAGGCTAGACAGCTGGCCTCCACCCTCCTTTCTCATCCTGCGTGTCCCAGGCCACCTTGTGTTTTGATTTCATTTTGTTTCTTTGCTTTTGAGACAGGGCCTTACTATGTAGCCCATACTAGCTTTGAACTCATGGTCTCCCAGCCTCAGTCTCTCAAGCCTTGGGATTATAAGTGTGCTAGCGCCATGGTAGCACCTTTGGCCGCTTTTGAAACGTAACTCTGAACCACACTAATCCTCCATTGCCCTGTCATCGTCCACAAGAGGCCAGGAGCATGCAGAGAGGCCTGCCTTACCCATGGCCTCAGCAGCTTCCCACTTGCACAAATGATCTAGTGACCCAGGATCTCTGTAGCCCCCTTCTATATTCTGGCCCTGTCTGGCATCTGTGGCAGAAGCCCTTCCTTATAAACCATCATAACCTCTTCATGAGTTTCAGGGGAAGTTGTTACACTATTTTTTTTTGTCTGCTTTATCCGATACATTCTTGGGCTTGCTTCCCCTGATGTGGTCTTAATACACTCATGTGTCCCCACAGACTTAATTCACCTCAATGAATCTATTTATTTATTTAGACAGGGTTTCTCTGTAGCTTTGGAGCCTGTCCTGGAACTCACTTTGTAGACCAGGCTGGCCTTGAATTCATGGAGATCCTCCTGTCTCTGCCTCCCAAGTGCTGGGATTAAGGTGTGCACCACCACCATCCAGCTCACCTCAATGAAGTTATTGGCTGGGAGAGATGGCTCAGCAGTTAAGAGCACCGGCTGATCTTCCAGAGGTCCTGAGTTCAATTCCCAGCAACCATATGGTGGATCACAACCATCTGTAATGAGATCTGTTGCCCTCTTCTGGCCCACTTGCATACATGCAGGCAGAACACTGTATACATAATAAATAATTTTAAAAAAAATCCTCACTTCAATGAATTTATAGGGTGACTTCCTTTCAACTCCCAGGAATAAGTCATTTATCAGTCTGTGCTAGAGGCAGTGGCAGGGAGATGATGGTGTCATCCGTGTGTCCACTCAGGCATACAGTCATCCTCCATTTTTAAAATGGAGTAAAAAGCTACTTGTAAAATACAGTTTCACAGGACAAGGCATAGTCTGACACCCACTGTGTTCACAAAACACGGAGTAACTCAGAGCAAGCAAACTAGCTGTAAACAGGCCCCTACTGTGAGAGAAATACACTTGCACATATATGCAGGCATATTGCTTGTGCCTCTTGCAGGAGGACCGGTTCCTGGGGTCAAGAGAGGCAGAAGAGAAAGGGATGAGAGTTGAGCAAGACCCACCTTTAATAAGGGCGTGTAGCGAATGTTGCTACAGCTGAGGATGTATCCTGCAGGACCCCAAGGGCAGGCCAGTGCAGATGCCTGAATACTAACACTTCTGTCAGGACCCCAAGGGCAGGCCAGTGCAGATGCCTGAATACTAACACTCCGCCCTATTTTTCTTTTTCTTGAGACAGGGTTTCTCTGTAGCTTGGGAGCCTGTCCTGGAATTGGACGTCCTCCCTTTTGTTTATTATAAAAAGGTGAGGCGTTAGAAAGGGGTAGCAGGTGAGATGGGAATGAGGATGCTGTGTTCTTGAGACTGCTTCCTGCTGACCTGGGGGGGGCATCACAATCTTTGGGGGAGAAAAGCTGAGAAAGCTGGGGTGCTGGCCAAGTCCAGAACTATCTGGCTATTTCACTTTGCTGTTCAATCACTGTGGAGTTTTTCAGTGCCTCTTGGACCTGGCAAGTTGTTACTCAAGGTGGATCCAAGTTGACTCCCTGGAGCTCACAAGAATTCTTTGAGTTTGTAAAAAGCTAAGTTTTAGACACATTAGCAGCCATTTCTGCTGTGTTAGGTTTCAGAGTTTCACTTCCACTGGTGAATGTTCCCAAAGAAGCAGTGAAGAAAGGGACCCTGTACCTCACCTCTAGCAACTTCTTGGGGAGCAGGAGTCACTGGGCCTCACCATCCTGAGGACAAGCCTGGTGTGATTCAACGTTAAGCTGCTGCGATGTTGTGAGCCTCCAGGGGCATTAGAAGCCAGGCAGATGCTCCAAGGGCTGCCTCTGTGGCGAGGAGCACAGGTGGGGCGGGTGAGGCCCCGACATTCTCTCCAGACCCTGGCATCTAGGCCTTTTTACGTGAGGATGTGACAGCTGGCTCCAGAGCGTGCTGTGGAGTCAGCAGCATTAATCTTTCACGTTGCTCATTGTCAGGCATTTGCTCCTTTCATCTGCTGAAGGCAGAAGGCTCTGGTTCCGGGAAGAGTGCCAGGATGTTTGTCTTACCACGTGGCACTGACCTGAGGCCTCCTGAATGTTTCCTGTCTTCTCCTAGGCAGAGGTTTTGGGGGCAGAAGGGCCTGGGCAGCAATGACTCCTTCCTTTTCCATCTCTGTAGAGCAGGTTAACTGAACTGTCCCAGGTAACTCCATTTTGTCCTACTTTTAACTAGGGTGTTCTCACACAGCCCCGCCTCCAGCTTTAGGAGGCCCATCGTTTACAACATAAAACAAATTGTTTTAATCAACTGACCCTTTGGAACTTCTGCCCCTGGCCTGCCTCTGTAGTAATGTTGTTTTGGTTTCCAGCTTTATAAACCCTACCCTACCCCTCTCCTGGGTGGAGAGCCTGCTCTTGATTACCTGAAAATGAAGGCCCCTTCATCTGACCTTCACCGGGTGGCCTTCTCCTGTGTCTCGTGTGGGTACAGCTCCTGGGCACTGTGGATGTGAAGGAAGTAGAGTGTTGTTGGTGTTGTAGCGCAGTTCAGCTTGTGCGTTCTGAAAGATCTCTTACACAGTCAGAGGAGCTGAGGGGCTGGGCACACGACACCTGAGGGAGAGAGAGGTCTGGGCTGAGTAACAGGATGCGGAGTGGCGCTCTGCCTCATCCCTATGTCCACAGGTGAGGAAACAGGAATTTGTGGATTATGCCTAGGTCAGTGTGTAACTGGGATGCTGCATAGGTCCAAACTATATTTGGAGCCTCCTCCCTTCTATCTTGAGGCATTAGGGACATGTGGCCTGTGCTGGGACTAGGTGGTAGAGATGCAGTGGCCCCATGGAAGGCACCCTGCACTGGCAACCAAACCACACTGTTGGGTGACTGTGAACACAGACTCATCCCAGCATGGCACAGGGATCAAGCTGTTCTCTCATTCACTATCAATGACATTGGCTCAGGATTGTGATCCCTCGGCTTCAGAAGGAGCTGAAGACTTCCTTGTTCACCTGGGACCGAGGGAGCAGAGAGTCACGGAGGCAGGACTCAGGAAACAAGGGGAAGACATAAAATCCACTGTGGGCCAGGTGTGCCATGGCATGTCTGTAATCCCTGCACCCAAGAGGCAGAGGCAAGCAAATCTGAGTTAAAGTTCAGCTTGGTCAGCCGGGCGGTGGTGGCGCCATGCCTTTAATCCCAGTACTCGAGAGGCAGAGGCAGGTGGATCTCTGTGAGTTTGAGGCCAGCCTGGTCTACAAGAGCTAGTTCCAGGACAGGCTTCAAAGCTACAGAGAAACCCTGTCTCGAAAAACCAAAAAAAAAAAAAAAAAGTCCAGCTTGGTCTACATAGCAAGTTCCAGGGCAGTCGGAGCTAAGTAGTGAGATGCTTCCTCAGACATAAATAAATAAAATTCACTGTAAAGTCAGAGGTTATGGTGTCGGCCTCATGCTCCAGGACCTCAGCCAGCTGCCTGGAATTCAGGTTCTTATCTGTACAGAGGCCACGATGAGGACCCGAAGCTCTCGGTTTCCCTCCTAAGAGGCACCGGGCACAGGAAATTCCTGTGAGGACGTTCCAGCTGGCCTTCAGTCTACCATAGTGGAGAGCTGAGCCCTGTTCTCCAGAGAAGCTCTAGGTCTTCAGGAAGTAGCTGCCCCAAGGTGAGGAATGAGAGAACAGGGAGGTGAGGGGGTTAGGAAGTGGGGTGAGGAGGGAGAGGTTTAAGAGATGAGGACAGGGTGCAAAGAGGGGAGGGGTGTTGTATGATACTAAGCTCTTTGGACTCTTTTGGGGTCCCGAATAAATCACACACACAGGTTTATTCTTAGTTATGAATGCACAGCTTAGCTTGGGTTCTTTTTTGCCAGCTTTTCTTAACTTAAGTTATCCCGATTACCTTTTGCTGCTGGGTTTTTAGCTTTCTTTCTTCTGTATATCTTACTTTCCTTCTTACTCCGCGGCTGTCTGGGTAGCCGGCCCCTGGCATCCTCCTCTCCTTGTTCTCTCTTGCTCCTCTTTCTCAATTCTCCTTCTATTTATACTCTGCCTGCTAGCCCCACCTATCCTTGTTCCTGCCTCATTATTGGCTGTTTAACTCTTTATTAGGCCCCTCAGGTGTTTTAGACAGGCAAAGAATTACAGCTTCACAGTTAATCAAATGTAGCATAAACAAAAGTAACACGCCTAAAAATAATATTCCCCAACACAGGGGTGAGGAGGATAGATATGAAGAGGTGGGATGAGGGAGTGAGGGTGAGAAGGCGATATGAAGAGATGGGGAGGTAAGCAGGTGAGGGGGTGGGGAGG
>PVIU01025804.1:0-23092 GCA_004026605.1 Ondatra zibethicus | reverse complement strand
GAATTCTCTATTCAGATCCTTACCCCATTTTTTAATTGGGGTATTTAGAATTTTAATGTCTAGTTTCTTGAGTTCTTTGTATATTTTGGAGATCAGACCTTTGTCTGATGTGGGGTCAGTGAAGATCTTCTCCCATTCAGTAGGATGCCTTTTTGTCTTAATGACTGTGTCTTTTGCTTTACAGAAGCTTCTCAGTTTCCGGACGTCCCATTTGTTCCTTGTTGCTCTTATTGTATGTGCCCTTGTGGTTTTACACAAGAAGTGGTCTCTGGTGCCCACGTACTGCAGGCTACTTCCCACTTTCTCTTCTATCAGGTTCAGTGTGGTCAGATTTATGTTGAGGTCTTTAATACTTCACTTAGCATTTATGGATATGATAGAGGTCCTTAAGGAGCAAGTTACTAGATCCCTTCAAGAAATCTATGAAAACACAAATAAGCAGTGGGAGGAAATGAATAAAACAGTCCAAGGCCTGAGAGCAGAAATAGAATCAATAAAGAAAACCCCAACTGTGGGAAATCTGGAAATGCAAAGCTTCAGAACTGGAACAGGAACCCCAGCGACAAGCCTCACCAACAGAATACAAGAAATAGAAGAGAATTTCAGGCACCGAAGACATATTAGAAGAAATGAATACCTTGATCAGAGAAAATGTTAAACCTAAAAAACTCATGGCACAAAATACCCAGGAAATCCGGGCCACTATGAAAAAACCAAAACTAAGAATAGAAATATAAAAGGAAGAAACAAAGGTAAAGGCACAGAAAATATATTTAACAAAATCATAGAAGAAGATATCCCTAACCTACAGAATGAGATGCCTATCTAGGTAAAAGAAACATAGAAAAATCAGGAGGTGGTGACACACACCTTTAATCCCAGCACTTGGAAGGCAGAGGCAGGCAAATCTCAATGAGTTCGAGGTCAGCCTGGTCTACAAAGCAAGCTCTAGGACAGCCAGGGCCATCCCACAGAGAAACCAACCCTGTCTCTAAAAACCAAAACCAAATGAAAACAACAACAACAACAAAACCAAAAAACAAAAAAGGAAACAGAGAATATCGAGTAGACTGGACCAGAAAAGGAAGTCCCTTTGGCACATAATAACCAAAACACTAAGCATACAGAACAAAGAAAGAACGTTAAACGCTGCAATGGAAAAAGCTACCATATAAAGGCAGAGCTATTAGAATTATACTTGACTTCTCAATGGAGACTCAAATATCCAGAAGGGCCCAAACAGATTGCTACAGACTGTAAAAGACCACAAATGCTAGCCCAGGCTACTATACCCAGTAAAACTTTCAGTCACTGCAGATGGAGAAAACAAGACATTCCATGGTAAAACCAAATTTAAGCAACATCTGTCTACAAATCCAGCCCTATGGAAGGTGCTAGAAGGAAAACTCCAACCTAAAAGGTTTCTTGCTCAGCCATCATCAGAGAAGCTTCCTTCTGCAGTAGGTGGGAACAAATACAGAGACCAATAGCCAGACAAAGAGTGAGAGAACTTGGAACACTCAGCCCTAAACTCAATGTCTCCATCAAATCCCTCCCCTCAGAGTTCAGGGCACCCTGCAGAAGAGGAGGTAGAAAGATGTAAGAGACAGAGGGGATGGAGGACACCAGGAGAACAAGGCCCTCTGAATCAACTAAGCAAGTCTCATATAAACTCACTGAGACTGAAGCTGTCAAGCACAGGGCTTACAAGAATCTTTGCCAGGTCCTCTGCATATATATTGTAGTTTTAGTTTAGTAATTTAATGGGACTCAGCAAATGTATTAAGGTTCATTATTTTGTTAGAAATCAGTTTTACTTATTTATTTATAGATATTATTTTTTTTTACTTACGTAGGTATTTGAAAGCAATATTTCTCTACAGTGTTTTTCACATCTCTTATCAATTTGCCACCTGCATTACTTTTCTAGGACTCACATAACAAAAGGTTTAATAAACAGCATAAATTTAGCTCTCATTGTTTTTGAGGCTAGAAGTCTAAGTGAAGGTGTCAGCAAGTTTGCCTTTTTCTGAAGCCTCTTTTTTTGGCTTCCAGATGGTCGTCTTCTGGCTGGGTCCTCACTTGATGGTTCCTCTCTCTGCATCTCTGTCCTAATCTCTTCCTCTTTTTGTAAGAATGACAGCCAAATTGGATTCGGGACTACTCTAATGGCCACATTTTCACCTCAGGACTTCTTTAAGGGCCCCAACTCACCATGGAGTCATATTACCAAGTAGTGTGGGTAATGATTTCATCATATGAATGTTTGGTGTTGCAATTCAGCGTATAACATTACTTCAAAGGGGAAAAAAAATCAAACCTGTGTGGCTCTTTCTGTTTATACATATATCTCTGATCAGTGTGACCTAAGTCAGTCAAAATATTCAAATAAAAAAATACTCAAATTAGTTTATGCCTGTGTGTATGTGTGTGTGGATGTGTGTGTGTGTGTGTGTATGTGTGTGTGTAAAATTTTAGTACTGGGGTTGGAGAGAGATCTCAGTGGTTGAGAGATCTCAATGGTTAAGAGCTCTTGCTGCTCTTGCAGAGGACCCAGGTGTAGTTTCCAAACACACATGATGGCTCATAATTATATGCAACTATACAATTCCAGGAGATCTGAAGACCTCTTCTGAACTCAGTGCACACCATGCATGCGTGTAGTATACATACATACATGCAAACATAACACTCATACATGTAAAAGAAATCTTTTAAAAAGAGGAAATCTTAGCATTATCAACTTGCAAATCTAATCCTTAAATTATTTCTTAAGATTACAAAGTCAATATGTGTAAATTGCAGAAGATTTGGAAATATATAAACTTAAAAGTTAGTGTTTTCAGCTTTCATGGTTAGTAATTAATAGCCAGTTCCCTCTAATTTTCTTCATTGCATACAGATGACAATGTAAATGGGATCATATTTAACACAGTACTGTATAATAATTATTTCATTTAACATACCATATTTTCCATATTGGTACCTGTGAATATGTGTACTTTGTGTATGGATTGTGTTTCATTATGTACATGCCCCATGATTTATTTAAATATTTCCCTGTTGATTAGTATTTTAATTGCTATTAGTCTTTAGGTGTTGAAAATCCTGAATTATACTGCAACAATATCTTTGTACATTTATATTTATACTATCGTGGGATTTTGGAGAAATGTTTCCTGGAAGTTGAAAAGCTATCTCAAATGTTACAAACATCTCAAATTTTAAACACTGCCAGATTTCACAGCATTTAAAAATGTGGTAGTTGTTCCTCCAGGGGGAGAATGGAATGCTGAGAAACACTATTTTTCTTTTTCTTTTTTTAAAAAAATTACCAATTTAAAATTTTTTTATTTTATTGAGCTATATATTTTTCTCCGCTCCCCTCCCTTCTTCTCCCCTCCCCTTCAACCCTCTCCCATGGTCCCCACACTCCCAATTTACTCAGAAAATCTTGTCTTTTTCTACTTCCCATGTAGATTAGATCCATGTATGTCTCTCTTAGGGTCCTTATTGCTGTCTAGGTTCTCTGGGATTGGAAACACTATTTTCCTTAGAGCTTAATCAAGAAGTTCTCTAGTAGTCCATAGTGGACCCAATTCTGTCCTGTCTTTGATAGGGGTCAATTTTGTGTAGTTTTTTAAATTCATTTTTGAGAAATACTGATCTAAAGTTTTCTCTCAGCCTTTGACCACTAGTATTTTTTTGGTCAGTAAAATTGACCACTATTATTTTACTATATTTTTTATTTCTCATTTGTTTGTTTTTTTCTTTGTTTCTTTGTGATAAGAGTTTTGCTCTTGTAGCCTAGACTGGCTTGGAACTTGTGATCCTTGTGCCTCACTCAACCTTCTTCGTGTCAGATCATAGATGTGTGTCACCATGCCATGCCAGACCTTAGGCATGTTGGAAACACAGACACACAGACACACGCACACACTCTATCGCAATGTTTGATGCAAATATTCCCCTCTTCTTTTCTTGGTTGTCTCTACTAATGGCTAGCATATGAGTCATTTCTGTCCCTCTAATAGGATTATTAATTATGCTATGGAATTTCTCCTCTATTAAAAATAGTGAGCCTAAATACATTTTGTAAAACATGTACATAATGATATTGCCATAGAATTTATTGAAAAAATGTATTTATTCTGTATCTCTGTTATGAACAATATAAGTTCAAGTAACCTAAAGATTCTATCTTGGAACTGTGATTTCTGTTTTGGAATTATCCTTCACATACAACATGTATTCTTTTGCATATTCACTCATAAGCTATGCTATGGTATTTATATTTGTGAATATGCAATGATTCTATTATGTGTAAATACATTTGTAGTTTAGTACAATAAATGATGCAGGCAAGAGACACAGGCAAGAGGACTGTTCTGGGATATTGGTGCATCCTGTTTCTTCTTTTCCTGTTACCATGCCAGCAAACTAACAGTTTTGATGTCACTGTAAACTCCACGGGTTAGCCTTCTACTTCAAATCAAAAAAGCCAGCATTATCTAATTATTGGGTAAGATGACCTGATCTTCATGAACAGCTGGCATCGGCCTCACATTAATCAAAATTATACCATAGCATCTCATTCTTTCACTTTGCCCACTGCAATAATGTAGAAGCTTAGCAAGAATATAATAAAATAGATTCATATCCACACTTTGCATTGACTTGTTAATAGCTTCTTCAAGCATTTTGACATAATGGAGCATGGTACTAAATTTAGAGAGAGCATTTTTTTCCCATATTCTTTTATTTTTTCCATTAAAAAAAGAATTTACATTTCCTCCCCTTCTCCCAGTCCCCTCCCACTCCCCCCTCCCTCCCGCTGCTTCCTTAAAAGAGGGCATGGTGCCCAGCCCTGTGGGAAGTCCAAGGCCCTCCCCCCTCCATCCCGTCCTAGGAAGGTGTGCATCCAAATAGACTAGGTTCCCAAAAAGATAATACATGCAGAGGAGATAGGGCTTAGTGTCATTGTTGATGGCTTCTCATTCTGCCCTCATTGGCAGCCACATTTAGAGAGTTCAGTTTGATCACATGCTCATTCAGTCCCAGTCCAGCTGGAGTTGGTGAGCTCCCATTAGATCAGGCACACTGTCTCAGTGGGTGGTTCAGCCCCTCACGGTCCTAAATTTATGTTGAGGTCTTTAATCCATTAAAATGGGACTTTCAAGTACGTTATTTCAACCAGGACTACTTTGATTTTCCTATTTTTCCTAATGAACACTAAAGACTGCCTTGTGTTCTTTTTCATTTTCCTCACTGTCAAGACTTTATTGTTTTTACTTCTGAGTACAGTAGTGCAAAGCCATTGTTAGACAAAACAAAATAAATAACAATAGGCTTTGTTATAATCCTATGCTTCTGGGGTAATCACCAGTAAGAATTAAGATCATGGGCTGGAGAGATGGCTTAGCTGTTAAGAGCACGGCTGCTCTCCCAGAGGTTGCAGGTTCGATTCCTAGCACCCACATGGTAGCTCCAATCATATATACACATGAGTGCAGGTACCTTTGGTCACAGGCTTCAGATATTCTTGGAGCTGTAGTAGCAGCCAGTTGTGAGCAACACAACATAGGTTCTGGGAACCAAACTCAGGCCCCCTACAAGAGCAGTATCAACTTTTTAACTTTTTTCTTTTCTTTTCTTTTTCCTTTTTTCCCCCAAGAAAGTGTTTCTCTGTACTCTGTAGACCAGGCTGGCCTCGAAATCACAGAGATCCACCTGCCTCTGCCTCCTGAGTGCTGGGATTAAAGACTTGCACCACTACTGCCCAGCTTCCCAGTATTAATTCTGAACTACTGAACAATCTCTCCAGCCCTCAACTCATTTTAAAAGTTATAATTGTTTCAAACAAAGACAAACATAATATAAATAATGTTTGGGCACTCGCCTCTTGTCTTTACAAAATATTAGCAGCAGGTTTTATTTTTTCAAAAGGTTTGAAAATAGACATAAAAATGTCTACAGTTTAGATTCCCATATAGCTTTCTTTAATCTCATTCTCTTTTCTTTCCCAAGATAAGTATTACTACAAGTTTTGTGATTATTACCCTTGTATCCATCAGCAAACAGTAGTATGGGCTTTAAGTATCTACCGGGTCTTCAAATCTGTATATAAGTTGTGACATTATATACATGTAATTCTACAACTTGTGTTTTTCATACAGTTTGTGTTCTGTTTACCACTTGCTTACTTTGTTTCTCGTCTTCCCTGCTCTTCTGCCTTCCTAGCTTTGTGTTGTATTAACATGGTTTTCCATCATCTTCATATTTTCTGCTAGCTTAGAATTGGCATATTTTATTTTTTATGATTTCCATTAACATTTTATGATAGTTAAAAATATCTTTTTCTTATAAAGGCCACAAGTTGTCTGGTGGCTATGTGCTTGTGCTTACTGTCATATGGACTTTACTTGTTCCCTTTGCCATATCTGCACAGTCCTTCTCACTGTTAATATCCCATAGTAGAGTGCTATAATTATTGCAATTTAATTATTCTTCATTTACGCATCACCAACGCTCAGTCCAGAGTTTGAACGAGGGATGAGTCCCATACATTCTATGACTACTGATAAATATAAAATGGCATGTATCCTCTATTATAATATCATAGAGATTAGTTTCACTGCTCTCAAAATCCTATGTGAATTGCTTATTCATCCATCCGTTCCTGCTACTGAACTTTCAATATCTCCATAGTTTTTTTGTTTTGTTGAATGTAGGAATCCTGTTATATGTTCAGAGCCTTTTCAAATGGGCATTTTCCCTTAGGCATATGCATTTATGCTTTCTCCATGTCTTCTCATGGCTTGATAAGCGTTTTTAGTTTTTGATAGTGTGTGGATAAAATAATGCTTGATAGGTAATTGTGTAGATCTATCACAGGTTAATATTGCCTCACTTATTGAGGGATATATTATTTGTTTCCAACTTTTAAAAATTGTGAATAAAAATTCTGGTATATGCATAAACATATATGCATATAGGTTTTTCATGTTTTTGACACAGGATCTTCCTATCTATCTCAGACATATCTCAAACTTGTGATCCTACTGCCTCAACTTGCCAAGCTCTGAAACTCCAGGTGTGTCATATTCAGTTGCATTTATGCTCTTTAGGCACATATAAACTTTCAATTAATTTGGGTAAACTACCAAGGAGTATGATTACTGTATCATACTGCTAAGCGTATGTTTAATTTGGAAGGAACTGCCAAACTATCTTCTCATGTGTCTGTTTCATGCTATATTCACACCAGTGACAAATGGGAGTTCCCACTGCTCTATGTCCTTATCTATGTTGGGCATCTCCAAGGATTTGGATTTTGGCCATTTAAAAGATGTGCACTAGGTCTTTTTCTTCAAATTTCCTGCTTCATTGAAAAGTTTGCCAGATATTATGGGCCTATAGGCTGAAGATGGATGCCCCAATGTTACAAAAGAACTTTGTGTGACTGTCCAAGAAACAAGATGTCTATGTCATTTCTAGAACTTTGGAAGTTGCTTATAATGTTTACTTAGGTAACATTATATAATTCTGGGATATTTGATGGAGTTGAAGACTAGATAGTTATAATTATAGTTTTCCTTAGTTATGATAAAATAATTTAGATATAAAATTTTCGACTCACAAAGATAGGATAGATGATAGAGTATTTTCCTTAATTTGCCAAATGTAAATGGACTAAATATTATAACTATAATTCTTACTTTATAACTGTTTTGTATACATAATTTTACTATGTTAAAGTTAAAACCTTCCTTTTTAATTAGTCAGAAAATGGGAGATGATATGGAATGTCCTTCTTTATATGTGTTGCTTTTATATGTTGTTAAATAAAGCTGTTTTGGCCAATGACTTAGCAGAGTAAGGCCAGGTGGGAAATCTGAGCAGCTATACAGAGTAAAAGGAGGTGGAGTCAGGTCAGACACCAGCCAACCACCATGGAAACAAGACATGTAGAAAATGAGGTAATATCACAGTCATGTGGCAATGCATAGACTAATAGAAATGGGCTAATTTAAGATGTAAGAGCTAGCTAGAAATATGCTTGAGCCATTGGTTAAACAGTGTTTTAATTGAAAAAAAATGTGTTCTAGGCATGGTGCTTACCATAATCCATAACTCCAGTTCTAGGGAATCTGACACCTTCTTCTGACCTTCTCTTGGCACCCAGCATGCATGAGATACATGTACATTCATGTGGGCAAAACAGTCATACACATAAATAAATCTTAAGGTTTTTAAAAGATGTGTGTTTCAGTCTGTACCCACTCCTAAGTGGATATTAGATGTAAAGCAAAGGATAACCAGGCTACAGTCCACAGCCCCAGGAAAGCTAGGTAACAAGGAGGATCCTAAGAGGGATGCATGGTTCTCCCTGGAAAGAGGAAATAGATGACATGTCCTGGGTAAACTTGGAGTGGCAGGGAGTAGAGGGGAAGTGATGGGGGATGGGAACATGAGGGATTATGATGGTTGAGTTCAAGGTGCCTGGAGAGGGAGAGTATTGAAAGAGATATCTTGATAGAGGGGGCCATTATGGGGTTAGTTAGAAACCTGGTGTCCCTGGTTCCCAAGAACCCACAAGGATGACCTCAGTTAAGACTCCTAGCAATAGTGGAGTGGGTGCCTGAACTGGCCTTTTCCTGTAATTAGATTGGTGACTACCCTAATTGCCATCATAGGGCCTTCATCGAGCACCTGATGGAAGTTGATGCAGAGATCCACAGTCAAGCACTGGGTTGAGCTCCAGGAGTTCAGCTGAAGAGAGGTTGGAGGGATTTTATAAGCAAGTGTGTGTGTGGGGGGGGCAAGATCATGATGGGGAAACCCACAGAGACAGCTGACTTGAGCTTGTGGGAACTCATGGACTCTGGACGGACAGCTAGGGAGCCAGCATGGTGCTACCTAAATCTTCTGCAGCTGGGTGACAGCTGTGTACCTTGGTCTTCTGTGGGTCCCCTAGTAGTGGGACCAGGACTTGGCCCAGATGCATTATCTGTCTCTTTGGAATCTATTCCCTATGATGGGATGACTTGTTCAGCGTTGATGCAGCGGGGAGAAGCTTGGTCCATCTCGATATGACTGCTTTTCTGATTCCCATGGGAGGCCTTACCCCATCTGAATGGAGATGGAGGAGGAATGGATAGGGGGGAGTAGAAGGGAGGTGGGAAAGGGGGAACTGAAAGAGAAGAGGGAGGGTAACTGTGGTTGGTATGTAAAATAAATAAAATAAAAAGATGTGTACTTATGTCACATTGCCATTTTAATTTGCAATTCCCAAATGACATTGAATATCTTTTCATAAGCTTATTTCCTGTCTAGTATCACACTTGGTGAAGTATCTCCCTATGTTTTTTGCTCATTAAAACAAAAATAGAAACTTTGTGTGTGCACATCATGCTCCCATTGTGTGAACACAGTCATGGAAATCAGAGAACAGCCTCAGATGCCCTTATCTTTTATTTTTTGAGACAGCGTTTCTCTGTATAACAGTCCTGGCTAACCTGGAACTTCCTCTGTAGCCCAGCCTGGCCTCAAACACACAGAGCCACCTGCCTCTGCCTCCGATGCACCACCACACTTGGCAGTCAATTCTACTTTGTTTGGAATACGGTCTCTTGTTGTTAGATGCTGCTTATGCTAGGCTGGATGGCTTGAGAGCTTCCTCAGATTGTCCTGTCTCTGCCTCTCATGTTACTTTAGGAGCACTGGATGTGAGGGCATGCTCTGCCAAGTCTGGCTTTCTGAGGGTTCCTGGGACCTGAGCTCAGTCCTCAATCTTGCATGGCAACTGTTTTAATCAATGAGCCATCTCTCTAGCCCCCTTTTGATGATTTTTCATGAGTTATATTTTTGTTGTTTGTCCAGTCTTAACAGTTCTTTGTAAATTCTGAATAGTAGTTCTTTGTTAAACATGACTTTTGTAAATATTTTTCCCCAGAAATCTATGACTTATCTTCGTATTCTTTTGACAGAATTTTTGGCAGAGCGAAAAGTTTTATTTTTATTCTTATTTAGTGAAACACAGAATAGTAGTTATTTCTTTCAGGAGTGTGGCTTTGGTCTTGTACCTAAAAGGTCATTGCCATACCCAGAGTCATCTAGAGTTTCTCTTATGTTATCTTCTAAGAGTTTTTATAGTTAGGCCCATGATACATTTTAAATTAATTTTAATGAGGAATATATGGGCTGTGTTTCGATCCTTTTGTGTACATGGAGATGTCCATTTGTTCTAGTATTACTTATAGAAAAGATTAGCCTTGCAACTGATGCATATAGATCAGTGGTAGAATGGTTGTCCAGCATATATGGGGTCCTGGGTTTGATAACAAGAACAGAAAACTAAGTGAAAAGAGATTCTTTCACTTCACAATACTTTTTTCTTTTTGAGACAGGGTCTCACTGTGTAGCCCTGGTTGACCAAATTTTGTTATGTAGATTAGGTTTGCCTTGAACTCAAAGAGATCTGCCTACCTTTGCCTTCAAAGTTTGGGGATCAAAAGCAAGTACCACTATGCCTGGCACCTTGTATTAATTTTGCTCTTGACTTCATATGTGGATCTGTTTCTGGATCTATATTCTGGGATATTTTTGTGTTTTTTTTTGCTTTTGTTGTTTCCCTTTAGGTAGTGGAAAAGGTGCTTGGGATTGAACCTAAGGCCTCATACGTGTTAAGCAAGTGCTCTACTACTGAACTACATTTCCAGCCCCTCTATTCTGTTTCATTGATATAGTTGCCTACTCTCAAAATACCACACAATCTTGATTTCCACCACTTTAAGTTTATTGCTGGAGTCAAGTAGAAGTATTTGATTGTTTTTCCATTCTGCATTATGCTGGCTACTCTGGGTCTTTTGCCTTTCCACATAAACTTTGCAGTCAGTTATCAATATCTACAAAACTCTTCACTAGGGCTGTGATTGGTATTGCTTTGAATCTATAGATAAAGTTTGGAAGACCTGATGTATTGATAATATTGAGTCCCCCTTTCTGTGAAGATGGAGTATCTATTTATTTAGTTCTTTAATTTCTTCAGGCATTTACTTCATATATGTTGCATGATTTTTGTTATATTTGCACCTAAGTATTTCAGCTTGCAAAGTGTTACATAAATATTACTGTGTTTTAAAATTTAAGTTCCACTTGTTAATTGTCTGTATATGGGGAAGTGATTTATTCTTTTTAATTAGCTGTGTATCCTGTAACTTCTTTATAATTGCTTATTAGTTTCATGTTACTTTGTGGATACTTCTTGGATGACATGGTACATCTGTGAAGAAAATTTAATTTCTTGCTTTCCCATTTTGTGTATCTTTTTTATGTTTTATTGAGTAGCTAGGGCTTCCAGAATGATGTTGAAAGGGAATACTAAGGGAAGCATCTTGCTTTCTTCTTCATCTTAATAGGATAGATTTATATTGATCTAGCTTCCAAGGTATTCCATAAAACTGGTAGGAAACAGGCACACTCACTATGATTCAGTGTTCAGAGATAAGTCTTCCCATGAATTTAGAAGGAATAAAATCAAGATAATTAACAGTATGCATTAATATAGAGAGGAAAATCACAGTCCATGCTTTGAATTTTCATTAGCTGTTTAATTTCACAATGATTTAAAAGATTTTGTGATGACCCAAGATTTAGTATTGAGCAATAAAATATTCAATATCCATATCTATTTATTTTAAATAGCATCTGATAATAAATCTATGTCATTGGATTGAACACAATCTTGCTCTGTTTTGAAGGGTAATGTTTTAAAAAGGGGCTGGAGAGATGGCTCAGTGGTTAAGAGCATTGCTTGCTCTTCCAAAGGTCCTCAGTTCAATTCCCGGCAACCACATGGTGGCTCACAACCATCTGTAATGAGTTCTAGTGCCCTCTTCTGGCCTGCAGACATATACACAGACAGAATATTGTATACATAATAAATAAATAAATATTTTAAAAAAACAAAAACAAAACAAAGAAAAACAAGCCACAGGTCATTATTTAAAAAAAAAAGGGTAATGTTTTAAAAAGCATGCCAGCTTTGTGGGCTGTGATGGTACATGTCCTTAATCCCAGCACTTGGGAGGCAGAGGCAGGCAGATCTCTATGAGTTTGAGGCCAGCCTGGTCTACAAAGAGAGTTCCAGGACAGCCAGAACTGTTATATAGAGAAACCTTGTCTCAGAAAACCAAAAAAAAAAAAACCAGCTTATTTTTAAAATGTAAATTGAATTATTTCATTATTTCTATCTTTATCTATACAGGATTATAAAACTAAATCTCATAGTAATTCAGTAAGTAAAATATCTCTGAGACTTTTTGTTTTAATGTACAGTATCTATATTATAGCTAAAAGTATTCTAATAATCTTATTTTAATAAAGTTTTTTTCTCAAGAGTATAGGGTATAAAATTTTGGCAAATTATAGGTATTTTCTGAATTATGATTATTATTTAATTTTTAGCTTATCTGTTCAATTTCCTATATACTATTATTTTAAAAGCCTATAACCTTAGGCTATGAGATTATGCATCAGTTTTTTTCTGCCTTTACATTTTGCATCTTGCTTATAGTAGCTACAGATAATTGGCAATAGGATTCAAATGAGGTCAGCTATATGTAAGGATAAACAAGTAAATAATTTATGAGTAGATAAAGCTAGAGTTGATTGGTTAGAGGTCATTATGAATATCGTTATATTTGATATTTTGCTATTTTTAGATCTAGAGGTATACTTAATTAATGGCACATTTTAGGCTGGCACCTATGAATTCCGTGTGACCCATAATAGAGATTTTCAGAAATCTACAATAAAATTCTAAAATGAGAACTTAATGGTAGGCAATTTGTAAAGTAAGGCATGCAGAGTCTAGGACAGTCACCCTCTATTATTGGTAGTGCTCTCCTAAATAGCCCCCTATTTTAGTGTTTAAGCAAAGGAAACACTCAAGAGGTTTATGTTGAAGGAGCACATGACTGCTCTTTAAAAATTCAAGCTATCCAAAGAGTGAGCCACAGCAATATCAGTTTCACTTACTGGTCATTGTGCTATTCTCAATTTGTTTCAAATATGACCATCTGTCTTCTGTTGCTGAATGCTTTCCCCATTTAGAGTCTCTGGTCTATTTGATAAGGGATTAAGCTTGAAGAGATGAGGCAGGTGTGTTTGACTGAGCTGGGCCAATTGCTTCACCTCTAGGTTCCTGAAATAGGAACTTGCTCCCAAGCTTCCTTCATAGTCAGTCTTGACCACATCTACTGTACTGCTTCACCAAACTCTGAAACATAGCGTATGCTCCCATTTTCTTGCCTTCCTGTTTAGAAATGGCACAGGCTTCCTATAAATTTTTTTATCTATGTTTCTGAATTTAGTATTCAAGGCCCTTCAGAATTTTACCTAACAATGGTTTCTTTCCTTTGTTTCTGAGTCAGTAACACTTGGGCAAAGGAAGCTAGGTCATATCAAAGATAGGACCAGAAACAGAGTTTTAAGGATCCAAGTCATGCTCATATCATCTCTCTGAAAATAGCTCCAAGAGTTCAAGAGTGTTATCAACATGCCTTTATAGTGACTCTCATTCATTCGCATTTCCCTTTCTTTCTTCCTGCTTCCTTGGGATTGCATACTCAATAATATTTTAGATTGAACCATATGGCTTCTGTATGTATGCCAAGCATTTGAACTCCAGTGCTTTTATGTGATTCAACAAAATAGTAGCATGTAACATGTTTCTCTGTCCTCTGGGGAACTCATGATAAAGAAACATTTAATTCCCTTATCGAAGTAAGGAATATAGCAATCTGCTGAATCTGAGCACTTGTTAATAGTTATCACTTATTAAACCTCAGACAGGTGTAATGTAATGTGTTGGTTTTTACCATATACATTTACTAATCATATCATGCAATACTTCCCTTTTGCTCGTGAAGAAAGGAACATAAAGGGGGGCACATAATTTTGTTGAGATGGCAGCTAACAAACGTATGGGACCAAATTTCAAACCCAGATCTGTCTGCTTTCTAAGCCTATGTATAGCACCATGTGGTTTTGCCTAAGAAGAAGAATAAGTTAAACAAAGACTACTAAAATGATTGACTACAGGTAGTGAAGGCCTAGTTAAGGTTAAAAACTCATCAATTTTCTGGGTATAGAGCGGCACATGCCTGTAATCCCAACACTTGATGAGTAGAGGTAAGATGATCACTATGAGTTCAAGGCCAGCCTGGACCATTTAGTGAGTTTTAGGACATCCTGGGCCACATAGTAAGGCCCTATTTCAAAATCAAAAAGTCTTTAACTCACAGTAACTCAAGTTCACACAGTAGTGCAGTATTCACCACCTTATTTATCCACTTGACTGTGAGGTCAGAGAGGTCCGGTAGCTGACTGCTTCAGCATTAAGATGTGGTATTGGTAGGTAGCTAAGGGAATAGAAAGAAAACTAGAAAGGGGATTGAAGGTACTAGTAAGAGTGATTGATTAGGATGCTCAGACTGTGGCAGGACAGTGAGGCTCTTGGTGGAAACGAACTGCTAGTTAACAAACAGGGGATTCAAGATCTAAGAGAAGATTTATTGGAAAGCAAAAGTTGGACAGTACTTACTATAGAAGTTGAAGCTCTAGTGGGCTATTTGTCTGAGGAGTCCTAAGAGAGAGGAGTGTTCTCTCTCTTAGCAGTGGATTGGATTGTTGAAGTGGAGTGGAGATTAAAGTCATTGGAACTGAAGATGTCAAGATTCTGTGGAGACATGGCTATACATCAGTAATTCTTAGGGATTTGACAATTATTCAGAATTACAGTGAAAGTAGAGATTGACTGCAATCTATATGTTTATATTGATTACTTTTATTGTTGCTGGGATGAAATGCAGAAAAAAAATAACTTAAAGAATGAAAAGTGTGTTCGACTTACATTTAGAGGGTGAAGTTTAATTTCGAGTGGAAGAGTTGGTAGTAGGATCAGGAGGCAGCTGGTCACATTGTCTCCACACTCAGGAAGCAGAGCTATGAGTGATGGCATTCAATTCACACCCTTCTGTTTCATTGGCAACCCCAGCTCATGGACTAGTGCCATCCAAAATTAAAGAAGATATTCCCAACCTCAATTAATGTAATCTAGAAACTCCCTTCCAAGCACACCCAGAGGTTTGTTTCCTAAGTGATTCTGCATCCTGTGAGGTTGGTCATCAATATTAACTACCATCGTAATAATGAAGTACTCAATAAACATGAATGGACCAGGGGTTATAGGATGGGGAAAAAGACAGATCAACTATGGCATATAGTTAGTTTGATTTTCAAAAACCATAAGGATTATTTTATTCTAAGAAAATTTCACACACATATACAATGTGTCTTGATCGTATCCACCTCTCTTTACCCCCTCCAATTCCCGCCTGAGGATGCCTCATTCCATCTACTTCTCAACTTTATGTCCTCCATTTATAAGTGTGTGTATTTGTTTGTTTATTTATTTATTTTTAAATCAATGAATCTCATTAGCACAGTTGTAGGGGTTACTATACAAGATCAAGCAGTTAAAAATTACTTCATGGAGGGATAAGGGCTCCCAAGGTCGAGCCTTAGCTGAGGTGCTTCCAGCAGTTGAGGGCTGCTTGGAGTGGAACAGAGACAGTCCTTTAGGAGTGTACCTACTGTTTTCCATGTTGGTGCAGCACTAACTGGACTCAGATGACATTTTTATGGAAATGAAGGATTAGGAGTTTAGAGTGGAGACAGACAAAAATAAAATCTGGTCTCCTTGCCTGTTTCTATCAATATAACTCTACTGGAGCGCAGCCATGCCTATTTGTTTACGTATGGCATATGACCACCTTGAACCTTAATTCACAAAGCATGCAATGTGTATCATCTTTTCCCTAAAAGAAAAATAACCTGTCTCCCGCTGGAGGGTGGTAGTGGTGATAAGCCGAATGATAACATAGCTTTCTCTGACTCCATGCCAACCTAGAATGCCAATTGCACAAGAAAGAAGCTCCTTGAGATGGCTCTGTAAGATGCGGGGCTGCAGTAAAGAGAGCCAACTTCTAGTCACCAGTAGCAGATGGAGTTGAGCACAGAAGAAAGAGGTGGAAGAAAGAAGGGGTAGTGATTTCCTGTCACGGAATGAGTTCCAGACAGTGTAGTAGAACTGTTGGGAATGGAGGAGCAGCAAGACATTGGGTAGAGAAGGGAGTTGGAGAAGCATGGCATGGAGAAAATGGCTGGATTGTTTCTGTCTAGTCACTTTGCAGTTTGGGTGGTGCCCAAGGATCACTGACACAAAAGGGGAAGGCGGAATTTACCCGAGGTTCCCATTTGGGTCAGGATGAGCTACTTCCACATCTATATTAGCAAGGAATTAAAATCGCAAAAGGCAAGATGCCATGGCAGATGGATCCCAGAGTATCCCTAGACCAGCTGTTATCAACTTGTGGGCTGCAATCCCTTTTGGGGAGGCAAATAAACTTTCATAGGGGTCACCTAAAACCACTGAAAGACACAGATATTTACATTATGATTCATAACAGTAACAAAATTATCGTTCTGAAGTATCAACAAAAATAATGTTATAATTAGGTCTCATCACTACATTAAACTGTATTAAAGGGTCGCAGCATTAGGAAGGGTGAGAATCACTGCACTAGACCTATTTACTCTGTTTTGAAAGTTTGAGAAAAATATCATTTGGTAATTTGTGAATGTAGAATACACTCTTGTTTTGTTAGAGTTACAAAGATTACCAATTTTCTTTTTGTGCCTTTGCTGGTTAGTATGCACACTGCCAACTTTAGTTTGAAGGTAGTACAATTCACACACACACACACACACACACACACACACACACACTCACTCACACACTCAAACACACATATCATAGTCTGAGACTAAATATTTTGGAAATCAGTGTTTTATGAAAAATTCAGTTCTGTGTTAATATTGGAGGATATTTATAAAAGTGTCATCTTCGTGGTTTTAAGTGTATGAACTGTGAAGGGGCTGAGATCCTGTATATGTTGGAGGAGGATAAGACAGATAGATGGTGAACAGTCACAAACCTTAGATTCTAAGATAAAAAACTTTCTACTGAAACTCAGAATCATTTTCAGAGTAGGGAGGAGCATGGGAGGTAAACCAGAATTGCAAATTCATGAAAGGCACAAAATTTATAAATAAAATTTATTTATTTATAAACATGGGTCTTTTATTGTCTGTGCTAGTTAGAGAAAGATATGGACAAGATTCTGGCTTTGGATTGTTTATTTTGAGAGGGACTGAGAGACCATATACAATTTAGCTTTAGAGAGGTGATAGGGTGGAGTGGTGTGCAGTCTGGGCTAGTAAGCTTCAAATCCTGAATGATGCTTATCAACTGTGCGTCCTTAAGCAATTGATTTCCTCTAGGCATTGCTTTTCCATCTGTAAAATGGAATTGGTAACAGTACCTAATGTATATGGTATGTATTAAATTAGTATGTGTTCATATGTCTTTGTACCTCATATGGAATGGACTTGTGTAACTAAGTATTCAGTAAGTGTTAGCATTATGATGTCAGGTACCAAGTAGAAAATATTCTGGTTATTCTCTATATTATTATGTGCCTTTCCCCTCCCTCCCTCCCTCCCTCCCTCCCTCCCTTCCTTCCTCCCTTCCTCCCTTCCTTTGTTCTTTTTGTTTCTTTTTGTGACAGGAGTTCATTGTCTGGCCTGGAACACACTGTGTAGACCACGCTGAACTTGAACTCACAGAGATCTATCTACCTCTTCCCAAGTTGGGATGAAAGGCATGAACCACCATTTCCAGATATATGTACCTTTTTATCAAGTGTCAAGCATAATAACCAAGTGAGAGGTTTTATACAATCTTAGCTCAACTTTATCCTTTTGCCATTGTGAGCATATTGTGGAAGAGGATTTATAGTATGTTGTAGGATATTATTTGTATCCTAAAAATACTTTTCTAGGTAAGTCTTTAAGATGACTCTTCTAAAAATTTTGTGGCTGTAGGGAGGGAGAGGAAGAGAGGGAGAGAGGATTCAGTGAGTAGTGGTGTTTCCTTAGGTGCACTTCAAAACTTTACCACAGGGTGGAGCTCTTTCCTTACTCTAGAATCACAAGTCGGTCATGGTTACTTTTTAATGAGGTAGGTAGAGCAGTGAAAGGAACTTAAAATCGATTGCTTCTTACATTAAAAGTAGTACCATTTTCAAAAGAATAAAGCTTTAAAAGGATCTAACTTTAACTACTTTAAGTATACAATTTCTTTTAGAAAAAATAAAATACCGAATTGAAGATTTTAGATTTAAATCAGAAACATTAGGATTTAAAAAAACCTATAAAATCTAAAATCAGTTGATTACTTATGAATACCTACTGTATTTTTGTACACACACGCGCGTGCGTGCACACACACACACACACACACACACACACACACAAACAAACAAACACTTTTGCAAAACTCTTTTAAGGCCTAAAATTGATACCTGAGATGCTTGTTCTCTGTGAATTGAGAAGGTTTTTCAGGTCAGATGTTGAAAGCATAGGTCTGGTCCAACTGTCTAAGATGGCTATAGGACTGATGGGCATTATGGGCCTACTTATTCACCTTGTGGCTAGCATACAGTGAGAAAGAGAAGTCCAGATATTTTTACTCTGGTCATGAGTGAAGTTCTGAACCCCTGGTTTATTGGGCTACATAAAATTGTAGGGGTTATAAGAGGTTCCAACATGTAAGAGTGCTGTTTCTCAGGACTCCTCAAGGAAACTGAGGTGGAAGAGGGCAACATCTGGGTGGAGACCCCTTTGTGGCGGGGGGTCAAATGATTTCTTTCGAGGGTTCACCTAAGACCACCAGAAAACTCAGGTATTTTCATTATGATTCATAATGGTAGCAAAATTACAGTTATGAAGTAGCAATGAAGATAATTTTATGGTTGAGGGTTACCACAACATAAGGAACTGTGTTAAAGGGTCACAAGATTAGGAAGGTTGAGAATCATTCTTACAGTGCATTAGTCCCAACAGCAAGACAAATTGAGTCTCTCATATATATTCCTGAAGTGTCTTATGGAAAGCACTAGAGAGGCAGAAGCAGGTGAATCTCTGTGAGTTTAGGCCAGCCTGGTTTACACAGTGAGTTCCAGGACAGCCAGGGAGATCCTATCCCCCACAAACCAAACAAACTTTATAGTTCTGTTACATTAGTCACTTTCTTTGTTTTCCAACTCCTCTAAATGTGATAAGAATCGGATCTTCATCTGATAAAAGAATGGAGAATGATGGTAGATTCATTCTTTTGCCCTTCTCATGAGAGTGCCTCTGTGGATCCTTTAGAAAAGAAAGCTGCTGGGACCTCTGCTTACTTTTCCATTTGTAGATGAGAAATGTCATGTTGTGTAATTGGCTTTGTTTTGAAACAGAGACTTTTTAGGCCAACTTTGTTTCTCTGACCCAGTTTTCCCCTAGGTTTTGTCACTTGGCTTACTTAAAACATGAAACTGGGAAGCAAGCACTTGGGGCCTCATGATGACTATGTCACTGATTTGGTATGTGATGTTGGCCAAGAGGCTTAACAGATGAGACACAGAAAGGTTAAATGGGGTAGAAGAACTGTAAGTCCTAGTGTGGATCATTAAGATATTTAAGTCAACATTTTAGGAAAAAACCCTCAAAGCCAAACCTGAATGAAATGCAAACCCTCCTTTTCTATTCTCTTTCTGCTTCTCCCTGCATATTGTCCTTTCTTCATATAGCTACCAATAAAATCCAGAACAGAGAAGGTCTGTTTTTTTTCATATTCTTTTATTTTTTTTTCATTCAAAAAAAATTTACACTTCCTCCCCTTCTCCCAGTCCCCTCCCGCTCCCCCACTAACCCTCCTCCCTCCCCCTGCTTCCTTAAGAGAGGGCAGGGTACCCTGCCGTGTGGGAAGTCCAAGGCCCTCCCCCCTCCATCCCGGCCTAGGAAGGTGTGCATCCAAATAGACTAGGTTCCCAAAAAGCCAATACATGCAGAAGAGATAGGTCCTAGTGTCATGGAGCTCACCAAATCCAGCTGGACTAGGACTGAACGAGCATATGATCAAACCAGACTCTCTGAATGTGGCTGCCAATGGGGGCAGACTGAGAAGGTCTGTTTTAAAGATAGCCCTCATCCCTTTTGGTCTGGGCTACTGAAAATCCAGCTGCATAATTTGGGTATGTTTTGAGGTGTTTGGTATGTGCAAATAGAAAGTCCTCCTGTGGAGTGGAAATAATATGTTTCGAATACTTGATTTATGCAGATCAAGATTGGATGTGTTGACGGATATAGACCTAAACTCACCTTCTGTCCTGGTTCATGGTATAAACTTGGGTACCTTCTTTTGAGGCAGAAAGGAGGTTTTGGTCACTATCCTTAGATAGATTTTGACCTCTTGATATTCCTGCCTAAGTTTCCTGAGTATCTGAAATTACAAGACTATGTAACCAGGCTTAGTTAGCCTAGGATTAGGAAACTAGATAGAAAATAGTTTTGAGGGGGGTAAATGATGAGTTTGATTTGGGCATGTGAATATGAAGCACCTGCCTGTCACTCAGAGAAATGTAGACGATTCTGATACCCAGAGAGGTGGTAGGACTGAATTCAGACAGGTAGCTTTGTCCGCTTCTACTCACTCCATTGAAGTCCAGTATAAATAAAACCCAGACAAAATAGATATGGCTTTATTGAGCTCACTTTCAAAATATTACCCGATACTCAAATACCATGAACTTTCTTATTAGTATTGCTAATTTTAGTCCTTGCTTTTTGAAATATTTCATAGCATTCTAATTTTTAACTTCAATATATAATCTTTTAAAAGCATTTTTATTCTTTTAGAATTTTATATGTGCATTTGATGTATTTTAATCACAGTTCACCCCTCACTCCTCCCAGATTCACTCCCTCCCATCCCCTCTCAAAACTTTATGTCGTCTTTTACTTTTATAACACACCGAGTCCAGTGTGTGCTGCCCATACACTCACAGGGTTGTGGTCAACCTATGAGGGGCCTAACGAGAACTGACCCTCCCTGCCCTGGAAGCCATGAACTGCCAATAGCTCTTCATCCGTAGATGGGCACCCAGGAGTCCCTCTCCAGTCTATGTTGAAGTGCCGACTGTCGTGATCTCGTGCAGGCCTTCTATAGGCGACCCCAGAGACTGGGACTTTATGACTGCAGTGGCCCTGCCCTGTCTGGAAGATACTGTTTCTCTCTGCTTCTCCCCAACTTCTGGCTCATACAACCCTTCCAGCTCCCCTTCCATGATGGTCCTGAACCTTGGGGAGAGTTATGGTGCAGGTGTCTCATTTGTGGCCCGAGTATTCCACAGTCACTTACTCTATGCACTTTGGTCGTATGTTCATTTCCGCCACCAGCCTTCTCTCATCAGGTTTAAGCACAGTACTCACCTACGGGTAGAGAGGTATGAATTTAGAGCGCAGTTTGGTAGTATGTCCATTTAGAAAATAATAGGGCCTGTGAACTCCTCTTCCAGGGGTTTTTGACCAGATTATAAGATTACAAGAAATGCATTCCTTTCATGGAGTGGCCGTAAATCCAACCAGAAAACATTTGTTTACCCCCATAACATTTATGGCACTATTGTACCCATGGGCATATCTTGTCACGTCAATCATTAATGTAGCTTGCAGATTTCATGTAAATGTGATTAAAGTAACTTCTTGATAGCATTTTAACTTATGCTTAACTGGCCAGAATTTGATTCGTGTATACTGATATTCAAGAATCTGATTTGACTCTACTTTTCCAATTTTGTTCATTGTGACATTTCATACAATCTGCCTTACTTTGTCTCTTAAGCTTTCCTGGATTCCATGTTAGGTTTCTCTCTTTCCTCAGTGACTGCTTTGGATCTATCTTCCCGAATAGTTCTTCCTTTTTCCTGAACTGCACGTAGGGCCCACAGTTTGTGTTCTTTTAATCCTCTATTTTGGTGAACACATTCACCTTTTCTTTTGAGAAATTAACAAAATTTTGTTTTTCTAAGCTGAAAATGAAATTTGAGGGAATAATGTGGGTGGATAATTTCATATACCCAATAATATTCTCTATACAGACAGCTACTTAATCTTTTATTAAGTTTTGTTCTAATTGTGCCCCACTATTTTCTCTTTCTGTATTTGCATGTTTAGGTTCACCAACAACCAATATGGATACTTAGTGAAAAGTAGAAAAAGGTGTCCCTCCATTTTTCTGACAAGCAGCTCTTATTCGTCATCATCTTCATATATTCAATGGATATGCCAATGCCATTCTGTAAAGCTTTCCCTGATTCGGGAAGGTGAAAATACATTTCTTCTAATCTTCAAAATGCAGGATAATTGACTGAAAACTCTCTAAGGGTATTTATATCTTTCTAATAATATTGTTTATTTATGTGGATATAATGTCACAATATTGAACAAAGTACTTTTGAAGGCTGGATAAATTTGTAGTGCTTCTTTTTTACTTTTACAATACTTAGTGTTGCAGAGTTTCCACATATTGCAGTTTGCCCATGATAACTTGGCTTTATACCTGTTATTCTGACATCACCATTAATATTGCTACCTTTCACACTCAAAATCTCCCACTTTGCTTGGGATATAGCTCCACGTTAGCATACTTTTTTATTACTTTAAAAATAATACCAATCAAAATTTCCACTTCCTCCCCTCCTCCCACTTCCCTCCTGCTCTCCCCCCACACCCTACCCCCACCCCCTCCAGTCCTAAGAGAGGGCAGGGTACCCTGACCTGTGCGAAGTCCAAGGCCCTCCCCCCTCCATCCAGGCTTAGGAAGGTATGCATCCAAATAGACTAGGATCCCAAAAATCCAGTACATGCAGTAGAAACAAATCCCAGTGCCATTATCCTTGGCCCCTCAGTCTGCCCCAAATGTCAACCCATGTTAGCATACTTATTTACCATGCACAGATCTCTGAGTTATACCTAGCACTATAGGAAAAAAATAGAAAGGAAAGAATATGAAACGTAGAGTTAGAATAATTAGGTTATATAGTCGCTCTGTTTGTGTGGCATGTGCTCAAGTTAGCAGTCT
>PVIU01025803.1:0-23092 GCA_004026605.1 Ondatra zibethicus | reverse complement strand
GAGTCTTTTTGAATGCACGCCTTCCTAGGCCGGGAGGGATGGGGGTGGGCCTTGGACTTCCAACAGGGCAGGGCACCATGCCCTCTTTCAAGGAAGAAGGGGGAGGGAGGAGGGGTGGGGAGGTAGTGGGAGGGGACCGGGAGAAGGGGAAGAAAGGTAAAAATTTTATTTCTTTAATTATGTTTTTGAATGGAAAAATTAAATAAAACAATGTAAAAAAAACCAAATATTGAGTTTTTTCCTACTACCATATCATTTGTATTCTTTAATAATTATAACAACATAGCTAACTACACTTAGCAATCATTTTATTACTAAATACGTGACTGTAATTATAACTGTATATCTATAGCTCCATTTTAATTTTTCAAATCTATAATTGATTCCCAAAATATATCTCTGGCTCTATAACTCTAGTGCTGTAACTCTAACACTCTATTAGTGTTACTCTAAGGTCTTTCTGTAGTAACACATCACTTACTTTACAAGTCTTTCTGTATTTTAATATCTAATTATAATTTTATGTATCAATATGTGCTATAAGTATGTATACATACAAACATACATAGATTACTGTAATTGCATTCTTAAAATTAACTGAAACAATGATTGATATCCATTTAGACAGATGACCACCGTGTTTTGAAACAACTAGTATTTAAGATAAACATGTAGGTTGTCACAGTGTCAAACACAATGATGGGAAATATTACTCAAATTTATTATAGCATATGTAGGAATAATGAGAAATAAAAGGTGTAGAAACACATGATCAACAACATGATAGAGAAATAAAGCAATTTAATCAGATGTGGTATAGTGGACCTTTAATAGCAACATTTAGGAAGCTGAAGCAGGAAGATCTTAAGTCTGAAGGATGTGTGTGTGTGTGTTTCCAAATTTTGGAACTATTTATCAAAATATATATGGACAAAGTGGTGTGAATAATTTCCCTTAAATTTCAGAAAAGAAACAAACAAAAAATACAAAGAAGGACTAGAGAGATGGCCCAGTAAGTAAAATGTTTACTATGCAAACATAAGAACAGGAGTTTAGATCCCTAGCACCCACATAAAAGCCGCTTGAGCATGTGACTGATATTCATAAGATGGGAATGGGCAAGTGGATGCCTAGGGCTCACTGGTTAGCTGGTTTACCTGCAGTAAGGAATGGAGCTCTAAGTTCAGTGAGAAACACTGGTTCAAAAATCAATGTAAGAAAACAATAGAGGAAGACACATGATGTTGGCATCTGGCCTCCACTTAGGCACAGCAGGTACCTGTATTTTTACATAGATACGCATATCCATACCCATTCACATAACACACACACACACACACACACACACACAATTTTTTGTTCTTTGTAAGTTTATAGACTTAAAAATCTTAATACTCACAATATGATTAATAGCAACATCATAATTTGTGTTTCTAAGTACTGTTATTTTGCTAAATATTCTTGCTATCAAACTGCCTTTTAAATAATGTTTGGGACTAGAGAGATAGATCAGTAGGTATAAGTACATATTGCTCTGCCAGAGGGCCTGAGTTAGGTTCTCAGCACCCACAGTGAGTAGCTCACAACTGCATTTAACTCTATCTCCAGGGAGTGTAATGCCCTCTTCTAGTCTACAAGGTCTCTCACTACACTCTCATGAATACACTGGCACATACACATACTTAGAAATAATAAAAATAAAACTGTAAATACTCATGTTTATCACCCATAGGTTAGTGTGAAACATTTCATCAGAAATGCTTCTTACAGTAGCAGACACTGAATATGACAGTCATTGTACTAATGAACTAATTTGTACTAATCTGCGCAAGACTTGCATAAGACTAGGCCATCAACATTTCATCATGGATGGGAGAAGGGTCCATGATGCCTCATACCTCCAGTAGAAACTCTTGGCAGTTAATAGCTGTTGGGCGAGGGTTGCCATTTTCTTCACTGATAAGGTATATCTATTCCAATGAATAATCTCCTACCTACAACTCAGCAAGAAGCTAATTACACTCAGTGGATCACACACAGAAAGCAACTGTAAAATTTCTGTAGTACTTGTTGGGAAGAAAGGTCTTACTGAGTGAGGGAGAAGGATGAGCAAGGGGAATGAGAGGAGAAAATAATCAATTTTCATTATATAAAAAGCTGAAACAATCAAAGAATAAAAATAAATATAATTTGAAAGATGGCATGTGAGGATATTATAATGAGTCCTTGAATATGTATTTGAATGTTATGATTAACAGCAACATCCACAAAAATAATTAATGATCAAAAAATGAATTGCCCCAAGATAACTTTTCCTGATCTAACTTCTGTGTACTTGCATTACATATTTGTGCCAGGATACAAGGCTCTTTTGCATAATCTGGTAAGAACTAAAAGGGGTACTAAGTAAAGTTTATAAATTTAAATATACATTAAACAACTTATAACAGAAGAAAGGAATGAATTATTTACAAGCCTTATATGACCATAAACCCAGCCAAGATCAAGCAATATTAAGTTCACTATAATCAAATGGAGAAAACAGTTTTTATTTTAGAAGTCTCTGATACATACAAACAATGGTATACTTTTTATTTGGTTTTGTTTTTGTTGTTTTGTGAGACATGGTTTCTTTGTATAGAACTCATTTTGTAAATCAGGTTGGCCTTGAACTCAGAGACCTAGCTGCTCTGCCTCTTGAGGATTAAAGGTATATCCTACCACTGACTGGCCAAACAATGGTATGAATTGAATACAGAATGTTACCAAAATAAATAATTAACAGCAAAATGTACAGTTTTTCAGAAAATGGAAGAATAATGAATGTTTCTTAACTCGTTTTATAAATTTGGTATCATGATAATAATGGCAAAATGAAAATTACTGTCCAGGAAATCTCTCATGAAATCAGATGTAAACTTCAACAAAACCTTAATGTACTAAACTGAACAATTTTAAAAGTGCAAATCATTTCAGAGGGATCATTTTTCCAGAACACCCCAGGCTCTTAGTGCAGTTCCTTTAGAGCTGGAGAAGTGGAGTCCTAGTTTCTTGCCTGCTTCTCTGAGAAGCTACTCAACTGTCAGAGTCTGATCAAAGTCCTTTGTCATATGTCCCTTAAGCTCTCTTAAAACCTGTCTGCTCTCTTTCATCAAATTGTTCAACAGAAAATATTTCTTCTGATTAAACGCTACTTTCATGTTCTGAATCATTTTCCTTATAGCGTATTCCTGGACTTCAGTTTATTCCTTCCCTTGTTAAGTTCTTTTGAGCACTTATTTGTGTCTTTGAATTCTTTCGACTGAGCATGTTTATAATTGTTCTGTTGTTCTTTGTCCTGTATTTTCTCTAAGTTGTTAACTATTATGGAATTATTATGATGGGATTGGTGATTACTATCTTTATGTTCAAATATGTGGATAAGTTGCCTTGACTGAACAAACTCTCAATGTTCACTAAAACGATACAGAACTTAACTGATCATACATATATTAAAGAAATGAAGTTTGTAGACAAAACATGTTAACAAAAACAAAAATCACTTCTAAGAAAACGAGGAATCATTAGAAAAAACTAATAAATATTTAAGACAGAAATGGCACAATTTCCATATCAACTCTTTCAAAGAATTTCAATGTAGGAATGCTTTCTACTTTTTCTGTGAGACCAGCCTTATTCTAAAGGTAAAACAGAATAATTACAATTAAAAACAACAAATTATATATCTGATAAATACAGAGACAAATTTTCTCAAAGGAACTTGAGGATATCTAACCCCAAAGTACAAGATCAAGAGTAAACTTTACATCAGGAAACCAAAACGGATCAAACAATTGAAAATAAAAGCATATTAAGTAAACATGGCAGCCACCAATACTAATGACCTTAGTTGGACCACTTGGATTCACATGGTGGAAAAAGAGAATTAATTTCCACAAGTTATCCTCTGACTTCCATATATGTGTCATGGCATGAAACACATACACATACAAATAAATAAATGTCATAAAAATAAACAAATGCAATTTACTATAAAATGAGTCATGATCATATTTGACAATAGAGAAAACTTATTTTGATAAAAATTAAGGTAATTTATTATTAAAATAAAATCAGCTCTCAAAGAACCATGAATAAGTGATTGAAATAGAGATGGTGCTGATCTAAGTAAATTATGAACTAAATGAAGTTTCTAAGAGGAAAGACAAAAGAACATGTACCTAAACACTATACTCCAATAATTATTTCAGATTAACAGCTCTAAAATCATTATTAATATATACTAAAATTAAACATAGAAGTACATGAATTGAAGGATACAGTTTTTTCAATAGTATGAGAAGTTAAAAGTAAACAATGGTAGAATCCAGAAATCAATCAAATTCAACAGGATAAAATCAAATATGCATATAAACTCATGTTTGACTATCTAAGTATATAGTTACATATATGTTCATATTCATATGTATTTGTGGATTTGTATTTGTACATTTTATTATACATTTATTTCTTTCCTACTTCTGATCACCGAAAGGGATTTAGAGAAGTGATAACTCATGCATTTGAAATATATTATATACTAGCTCTCCTTTTAACTCATAGTTACAGTATCTTTCATCTGGCTTTAAGCTTACTGGTTAATATTTGTAACCAGTTTTGTGAAATATCCCAAATCACTGAGACAAAAACTTAGTGTATAGATATGAGGACACTGTATTTTTTCTACGAAGTACAATCAACTAATTTAAGTTCAATTTCTTCTTAGAAATGACTCTGAGTGTTCCCCCCAAACTGTCCACATTATCCATAGTAGTTCAGCAAGGCAAAACGTTTTCCTTCTGCAGAAGGGTACACAGACATGCTGAATCAACCAAGCAAGTGCACCCAGAAGGAGCCCAGAGCATCTTTTATTTTGAATGTCAAAGGGTCCGCTGCTTCAATCTGTGTGGTCAGAGCTTGGCCTCAACATTCTAAGGCAATTGGCTAGTTTAAAGTGACAAATTTAATGAGCAGCCAGGAATTGTCACCACTGGGTACAGACATGAGTACATATTTTGATTTCAGAAAGTTTTCTGACCTCAGTACTTCTCATCACATCTTATTCCTAACTTCATATATACTTTTTAAAAGACATTTATTTCTATGTTATTATTTTTTGATAAACTGAGTCCAATTAGTGCTATTATTATGTACATGGGCATGGGGGTCATCTGCTGGAGCATGGGAAATCTATTTGTGGCCACCTTCCTAAGGAAAACTGACTTCCAACAGCCATCAACTGCCAGTAGCTCCTCAGCTATAGGTTGGGCATCAGATGCCCGTGCTGTTTGTGGTACAATTTTAACTGTCTTGAACTGTTAGACTGCTTTGTGTTTGTAGGTAATTACAGTTTCTGAGAGTTCCTCTGTACAATACTCATGTCATGCCCAGACAATAACATTTCTCCCAATCCTCTGACTTTTACATTCATTCTGTCCCCTTTTCTGAGATGTCTTTTTTGATCGTCTGGTTGTTTTGAGACAGGATATCACTATGTAGCCCTGAAAAACCTGAAATTTGAGGAAATCTGCATGTCTCTGCCTCTCATATACTGGGATTTAAAGTGTGATTCACCAAACTCAGCCTAGTCTGTAACTTTTCATTGTGGAATTTGGTATACTAATATTGGGGGTTATTACTGAAATGTGTTAATTTTTGTTATTTTGTTGATTTTTTTGGTCTTTTCTAAGACCCCTTTTCATTAACTATTTTGACAGTTCCTTATTTATCCCCTATGGCCATTTATATCTGTTTATATTTCTCAAACTGAATTTTCTCCCAACATCTTCTGTAGATACTAGTGGTCATAAATTCTATTAAGCTTCTTTAAAAAAAAATCACGGAAAGTTTTTCCATCTCTTTCAATTTTAATGGATCATTTTATTGGGTCCAATAGCCTGGGCTGACAGATGCAGCCTTTCAGAACTTGGAATAGCTTTTCCTACTCTTCTAGCTTTAAAAGTTTCTGGTGAATGGCCAAATGACATTCTAGTTGGCCTGCCTTTATCAGTGACTTGACATTTCTTATCTTGCAGCTTTAAATACCCATTCTCTGTTGTGTGTTGGGGGGTTATATTTTTCACTTATTAAAAGAAGCTTTTTTCATACAATATAGTTACAGTTATCCCCCCAAACTCCTTTTTCCTCCACACTTCTCACCTCTCTCCCATATGGATCCCTTTCTGATTCTCATGAGAATATCAGCAGGCATCTAAAGAAAAGACAATGCTGAAATAAGGGAAAAAAGCAAAACGGAAGAAAAATACCAAGGAAGAGTCACAAAAAGCACCAATTGGTGCAGAGAACACAAAACCAGAAGCCTGTTTTAAAACAAAACAAATCAAGCACTGAAGAAGCATTAGGAGTCAAAGAACCTCTAAACCTCTACAGATACCATGGAATGTATTAGTCATCTACTAATGGGTATGGGACCTGCGCTAAAGAGTGGTTTGTATCCTCAGTGAGACTCCATTATAGAAAATTAACTTTTCATTTTCAATTTTCATTTGTGAGTAGTTATCAATTAGAAAAACTTCCTGGTGGAGGGCTGTAGTGATATTTCATTGTATTTTGATAAATAAAGCTTGCATGAAGATCAGAAATTAAAATAGCCACCCTGGTCAGCCTTACACATCAGGCAGGGGTGACACACACCTTTAATCCCAGTGGCCACAATGACACATACCTTTAATCCCAGCAGCCACACTAATTTGCCATAGAAACTGGACAATGGTGGTGTATGCCCTTAATCCCAGTACTAGAGAGGAATATAAGACAGGAGAAGGCAGCTCTCAGACACAGTCTCATTCTGAGATTCCTGGAGGCAGGATCACCATTTCAGACTGAGGTAGAGGTAAAAGCCAGTGGTTGTCTGTTTTGCTTTTCTGATCTTCAGGGTGAATCCCAATATCTGTCTCTAGGTTTTTGTTAATCATGCTACAGAGGGCTATATTTTTAAAGTTTTAGCTGTCATATGTCCTGTTAAGTTTATTTTCTAGCCTTGTGCATTTGATGCTTTGTAGGTTCCTTGTGCCTAGATAGTCAACTCTTTCACTTGAGTTGGAAAATTTTCTTCTATATTTCACTGAAAATATTCGCTATACCTCACCTGTTATATTCTTCTTTTATGCCCATAACTATATTGTTATATATTTTGATGGTGTCCACAAATTTTCCCGCTTTTGTTTACCAATTCTCACTTGCCTTTACTGTGTAATATAGTAATTCCTGTTTTGTCTTTCAGCACTGACTTTGTTTTTCACATGATATTTTCTGTTAATAAGGATTTCCACTGAAATTTTTATTTAGCTTATTGAGTTTTCCATTTTCAGGGTTATTTCAGTTTTGTTTTTATTAAGCAATTCTACATTATTTGATATGATTTTTATATTTCTACTTTATCTTATTTAGAATTTCTTGTCTGTCTATCTATTTGGTCTTCTTTGAGTTGCTTCAATATAGTTATTTTTAGGTCTCAATCCCTGGAAAAATGGATGAGGTGTCTATTTAATATCTCAAAATAGACCTCGCCTCCAGATTCTCCCAGCAACCCTCAGTCCCTACCTGTTACAGTGTCCTTCTGGTTGGCATACCCCTTCCACTCCCCTAAACTTCTCCAGCCCAGGGTCTGGGTTGCTGTTCCCTCAGTTTGGCCTTCCCTATATAATCTAGCCATTTTGGTTACCCAGACCTTTTTGTCTATCCTTTATAACCCTGGATCTGCCTTCTCCCCTCCTCCCTCTCCTCATGTGGGCCAGCTCAGGGTCATGCTTATGCTGAACTCTCCCAGAAGTCCGTTCTTCTGGCTATGCTCTCCCTTTTATCTACAAACCTTCTCTTCCACCATACCCAGGAGCAATCATTTCTTTCTTTTATTCAGTTATGATAATCATTCTTTTGAATTCTTTTTGTGGAAGACCTTTCAGAGGTCATTTTTATTGTATTTCATTTCTGTATATTGGATTTTTGAGGCAGGGTATATTGTGTGTGTGTGTGTGTGTGTGTGTGTGTGTGTGTGTGTGTGTGTGTGTGTGTGTGTGTGTGTGTGTGTGTGTGTGTGTGTGTGTGTGTGTGTGTGTGTGTGTGCGCGCGCGCGCGCGCACTGCTTTTGCGTCTGTGCTAGGCCCTGCATATCTGAAGTAGTTTGTTAGCTTTGTGTTTCCCTTTGCTCAAATCACCTTTCTATTTACAGTATATGCAGTGGTCAAAAGTGAATGAAGTTGTAAGAGGGAAAGAACATTGTTTAATTTTGTGGAACTTGTATTGAGAGCCATAGGTTCTATCTCCAGTCTTCTGAGAGTCTACTATTATCTGCGCAAATAAATACTATCTAAAGGTCAGCAAGTCCTTTCCACTGCTGCTTTCTGGTATGACTCTTCAAGTTCAACTCTATCTTGCATAAGCTCTGGTCAAACAAAGATTAGGAATAGGAAATCTGGAGAAGCTGAGCATGAAGTAAGGAAACTGGAACATTCGAGGAAAGGAATTACTGGAACATCAAGGTGCGACTGATGGCAAGGCAAAGAGGAGTCCCAGAGGAACCCATTGGTCCTGACAGTGTGGAGAAGGGGAGTCCTAAAAGAGCTATGTGTTCATTGTGGCACTTGGAAGAGAAATCCTAAAGGAGCACTGCAGGTCTTTGGCACTGAAAGGAATGAAATTAGCTGCTGGTGCATTGCAGCACATCCCAAAGCTGCCAAGCAGTTCTATTGAAAAGTAAAGAGAAGATCTATTTAGGGATTTGGAGAAAGGGCTCTCAGAGGAGCCTATCAGTCCTACAGAGTAGGAAAGAGCAGAAGACCTAGTTAAAGGCACAGGGAATGAAATTCTCAGATGAACTAGATGCAGCTTTGGAACAAAAAGGAGCAGGTCCAGCTGTTGACATAGGAAACAGGAATCACAAATGTGCTCGGGTAGGGCCATGAAATAAGAAGGAGCTCCTCTATAGAATTATAGTAATAAAAATCACATGGTATTGGCCTAAAAACAGACAGGTGGATCAAGGCAATAGAATCAAAGGCTCAGACTTAAATCCACACCCCTATGGACACCTGATTTTTGACAAAGAAAGCAAAATTATAGAGTCAGAAAAAAGCACCTTCAGCATATGGTAAATTATACAATGAAAAAAAAAAAGAAAGCATCTTCAACATGCCGTGCTGTGATAACTGGATATCAGCATGTAGAAGAATGCAAATAGATCCATATCTATTGCCCTGCACAAAACTCAAATTCAATTGGGTAAAAGACTTCAACAAAAATCCAGATACATTGAACCTGGTAGAAGAGAAAGTAGGAAATAGCCCTGAATGCATTGGCACAACTTCCTGAACAGTACACCGATAGTGCAGACACTATGATCAACACTTAACAAATGGGACCTCATGAAACTGAAAACTTTCTGTATGACAAAGAACACCATCAATAGAACAAAATGGCAGCCTAAAGAATGGGAAAATGTCTTCACCAACCTCACATATGACAGAATGCTGATTTCCAAAGTACATAAAGAATTCAAGATACTAGATTTCAAAAAAAACCAGGTTTCACTTTTACAACTTTATGCAGCACTGCCAACCTCAGGTACCAGCTTGAGATGAACATTGACCCCCTTTCTCTCTAACCACAATAGCAGTAACATTTTTATTCAGTTTTCAAGGAACAGAACACACCTTATGCCCTTTCTGACAAGTGGGAAGTTTAGTTACATGATTCTTTCCTTGAGATCTCTTTTCCTTTATTCTGGCAGAGGAGAAGACCTCTCCATAACAGCACTAAACTCCATATATATTTGAACCTAGTCCTTGCCTGAAACATTATGTTTCCTGGTGCTCTTTTTCTCTCTAATCTGTATATTTTGTATAGTTTTTTGCCCCACTTGCTATTTTTCATTGTAGACCTGAATAAGAGGCATTGATAGTAAAAAATATGCCACAGATTAAACATTATGCTGCCTCAAATTTCCTCTGCTAAAGAACTTAATTAAAAAAAAAGAACTTAATTCATTTATGGTAAGTTAGCTTCAGAATATTTCTTAGGATATAAGCAGAATAAATCCATATTGTTGGTTAAAACAGAACACAAATTTTCTCTACCCTAGTTGTTGTTAAATTTCCTTGCTACCATCTAAAACTTTTGAGCCAGGCCTGTTCATTCTGCATTACTCTCAGCACTATAATCTTCCAAGTTACCCTTAGAATGGTCCCACTAAGCTATGTTTACAGCATTCAACAACTTTTCTAGTTACAAAGTCCCCAAAATGTCCACATATCTGAAAAAAAAGCCCAGGCAGGTTCTTCACAGAAAAAGCATATTCTGTGATACCAACTTCTATATTAGGAGATTAGGAGATCTATTAGTTACTTTCTTGTTACTTTGATTAAATATCATGAACAGAAGCAACCTACAGAAGGGTTTATTTTGGCTAGAGTTTCCAGATGGAGAGTCTATGACAATGGGAATATATGGGCTCAAGCAGCAATTACAATGGCAGGTAGCAGGATCTTTACCACAAGCAAGAAGCAGGAAAGCAAACTGGAAGTAGAGTGAGATTTTCAACTTTCTAACCCTGCCTTTGTGAAATTCAATGTCTAGCAAAGCAAAACTTCCTAAACCTCCCCCAAAGAAAACCACTAACTGGGGACCAAGTATTCAAATTCTCAATATTATGGGAAACATTTTCATTCAAACCACCACACATACTAGTACCACTGCTCTTGGTTAGCCTTTAGAACTTGATAGTAAGATCCTCCTACTGAATATGGTGCATACTTGAGACACGGACAAGGAGAAATGAAGTTATTACTGGTCTGAAAGGTTTGTCCCTACTGACTGACTAGCTTTCATAGTGCTGGAAGATGCATTTTTTTGACACTGGGAGACAAAACTCATCAACCATCTTATTATCTATGGACCTGAAAGCTACAATAATTACTGGCCTGGCAGGATATCCCCACTAGTGCAACAATGTCACAAAGGTAATGAGAGTAACCAGCCATCTCTTCATTGGCTTTAAGGCTCGCTCAAAAGATGTAACTCATGTCTTCTACCTATAACTGGGTACCAAATCCATAGCTGACTGCATAATAGACCTTAGGCAAGAACATAATACTACTATTCTGGTAAATGAGTGTAGTAGTAAAAAAGTCCCCTAAGTTCTGATTATCATATTCATAGATTAAATGCATCTCTCAACACTCATCAGTTTAGCTTATTTTTAGCATAAATGGCAATTAATACTAAGATCCACAAATATTCAATATGCAGTAAGCCAAGATAGAGGAATGCACATATAAAAATGGAATTCCCATAACATTCCTCTTCCTACCAACGATCATGTTATCATAGAAGAGAATGCAGAAAGATAAGAACAAGAGGTAGTGGATGTGGATGCCCATAACAAACCAGTATTTTCTAGACATGACAGTTCAATTGAACACACGAAATCACAACAGCAATGACGACATACACAAGATTTACACAAGGAAAAGTTGGCTAAAAAATGCCTGTATTGATGGAGTAGAGGCCTATGAAATCCAATCACTAGCTGAAGATCTATTGGCAAGAGATGGATGTTGGAAGATGTAGAGTTGATTTTCTTCAGAGTTATTGTTACTTAGAGGTTACTCATGCTCTATAGACACCCTTACCATTCATATACAGGCTTTAGCACTAATTGCACACATAAAATTGGGGGGAAAGGATTGTGGTGGACATAGCAAAGGAATCAGAAAGGAGAGAAAATAGGGTTTTATACAGCTTTGAAATTAAAATATAATTGTATTATTTCCCCCTTCCATTTCCTTCCTCTAACCCTGTGGTTCTCCACCTTCCTAATACTGAGATTAATTAATATAATTCCTCATGTTGTGGTGATCCCTATCATAAAATTATTTTCATTGCTCTTTAATAACTTTAATTTTGCTACTGTTATGAATTTTATTGTAAATACCTGACATGCAAGATATCTCATAAGCAACCACTGAGAAAGAGCTTTTTGCCTCCCCCCGATGGGGTTGTGATCCAGAAGTTGAGAAACACTGCTCTAACACCTCCCTGTTCTCATTACTCCTTCTCAACTCATGACTTCTTCATTTTAAACATTGTTATATGCACTGATGTGCTTTTATTTTCCTATCTGTAATACACACCTTGCTTTCTCTTATGGATTGTCTTAAAAGAAAAGTGCTATGATTTTGATTTCTGCACATTTAGTCAAAAACACAGAAATCAAAACATATATGATTCTTTTACTTTTGTAGAATAAATGACTTTAAATTCCCCAAAAAATAAAAGGCACTAGTTACTTTATCTCTTTTATATTACTTTATCCAAACAGTGATTTACTCTTATTCAGGCATTAAGCTAACCAAATAACAAAAGTTTATACATACACAAGTGAAAGCATAATTTATCAATATAACGAGCATTTTTTATTGTTATTAATTGAACACTATTGAGCTAAGATTCCAGGAAGTTTCTCAGATTTCTATCAGATAGAATTGGAAGGACCAACGCACTTCGAAATGTCAACTCTATTAACATATTTAACATCATAAAAAAATAAGCAACACAAAGTGAGTGCTTAGATTTTACTCTTAGGTGACTCAGTTTCAATTTTAGCATATTGCAGCATCTTCTTTCTTAAATCCTCGATTAAGAAAAATAACTTACCTCAGCATACTTTTCTCTAATGCTTAACATTTTCCCTATTTATTTTCAAATCTGGATATTGATCTGTACTTTAAATCAGGTATATTTATTTATGTCTAGAATAGTCAATCAATCTTTAAATTGCCATGATTTCCACAGGTCTTTAGACTCCAGAATGGCTAAGAAGTTACATATCTCAATAAATAATGAACCATAGTAACATATGAAGTTAAGTAGATTTCCCTGAAGCGGAGTCATAAGATTCCATTAAAACATCACAAAACCATTATAGAATATTACCTTTTCAAAGATAATGTATGCCATGGTAACAATGACTTATGGGTAAATCAAACAGAAGAGGTCTCATAAGATCACTAATGGAACTATTATGGTGGCAATTCCAAATTTTGTCATGTGAGATATTGTTTCTTTCAAATTATCAATGGCCTACAATAAAAAAGAACATTAAGGTATCAAATTACATGGAAAGAAAAGCTAAACAATGCTTTTTTCTTTCTGGAATATTAAATCAGGAGTATTATTACTGTGATGATACTTTTTATTGAGTTGCACTTACATGTTCTACAAAGTGCTTTTATCTATTTCCAGCTTCCTTATAACAACTTCATAAGTAGCCCAATATAGATTTATCATATAATCAATAAGAACTTAATGAGTATCTGCTATGCATCCAACATTGTGCTAGGTGCTCTCAGTGTTATAACGATACAAAATGTAACATTACATCCATAATAATACGAAACAATCATTTATGTGATGTTTTGTAACTAGGAGTACATTCTAATTTACCCCTGTGTTTAACCATGGTTCATTTGGGATCACTTTTGCTTCTGGACTGTAAGATAGAACCATCTTTCATGAAACTTTGTAAATGTTATAAGGAAGGCAAAACTTTATGTTCACCCTCTGAAACTCTCTGGTGTAGACCTGAGAAATATACTAATGTAATATAAGTTAACAAGATAAAAACATGCTAATTCAATGTCAGTTTTACTTGAAATAAGAGCCCTCATAAGGAAATGAAGGCCAAAAGAAACGGCAAAACTCAACTGGTTTTTATACTAAGTTGAATAAGGAGAAGAAATGGTGTGAAGCTAAATTATGGGGGAAGAAGATAAGACTTTTTTCTACAGGGTCTGTTTGTGTCGAATTCTCTCAGCTATGAAGCTCTGTTGAAGAATGTTTCATTTCTGCTGGCACAGAGAGAACATCTTTCATATGGAACATTTTATCTCCTGTTTTCAGGAATCAAAGGGGAGATTAGAGTGACCTTGCATCTGCTGTTTTTCAAGTGTCTTTAGCTCAAAACAATCTTCATACCAAGTGGCATATTTGGAGGTGTCATATTCTGCCACCTTACACTCTATAATTTAGGATAAAATCATAATTATAATTTTAGAGTAATTCAACATATTTATACACACAAACACCTGGTAATTATGTAAAAATGGCATAAATGTAAGAATCTATGCTGATTCAATGTAAGCTTATTATAAGTGTTTTCTTCTAAAATGAAGCATACTTATCTGAAAGTATATTCAAATTTAATTGTAATGCAGCATGCATAGATTCTGAAGTTAATACATTCATGTTTCAGTATTAAAGAAATTTATGACACTGTTTATTAGAAATACCCTTCTATTTCATGATTCTCAGATACATTTATTTTTCTCAATATCAATTTTAGTGGAAAGAAACAAATGACAGTGTTTCTTTCACTGAATCACTGAAAATGAGCAGAATGTCAGTTAAATGATAGATAAATTAAGGTGAAAGTATATCTTCTATGTCTATTACATTAATCTCATGGCATTGTACAACAGATTTTATTGTGTACTAAAACAAATAATCAGTGAAATTTAGAGATATTATGCATGCTGTAACATACATATAAGTGTAGTTGAAAAATAACAATTATTTTCTTCTAAAATTGGAGAAACACTAATATTTTTGAACTAAAATAATTGCTAACAGGGTATATATCTTAATTTATTCTATAGATTATCTTTAGTGCCTCATATCATCTTCAAGACTATATAATAGTGTTGGAATTTTGGCAATTTAATGCCAACATTATTTTTATAGAACCTGCAATAGGCCATAACTGACTGAAATATGAAGATGGTCCACTTGTTCCACAGCTCCTCTGATCAGCTACATGATTGTTAATGTTCACAACAGTGTGGTAATTGACTTACAGAACATTAGCCATATGATTATTATGATCATAACTATCATAAAATGGATGTCTTAGAACTAACTTCCCAAAGTATATGTTTATGAAGCTATATTATCTCATATATTGCTCCCTCCCATGTTCACTACTTTAGAGAGCCAATAGCAATGTCCAAACCATATGAAAAAGTACTCATTACAAATTTTACTGACTTGTTTCATGAAAGCTTTCAAAATTTCTATTAATAAAATAGCATTAAATGAAAAATGAAACTCAAAGAATATACTCAAAGAGAAGCTATATAAGTGGATGAGTATCTTTTTTCATTTGAGCAAAAGATAAATTTAAAAAATATGGTAGAAACAGTAACCTGTTGATAGTACAAAGGCAGCAGAATAAGAAAGAATTGGAAATAGGTAACTGAATGAGGTAGGAATGACACTATTTTTACATCTGAATCTTAGCCCAGTATAGTGATGTTCATAAATTTCTTATGATAAATGAAATAATTAGAACCAATCAGGCTTGTAGAACATGGTTAAAATTAAATTTTAATGCTGATAAATTAACTTACTATAATAAAGAAAATCACACTCTGGGTATTTGTATAGAAAACAAATGAAGTTTTGTTGTTTCCCATTGTTTCTATAAATAGAAAAGGAAACATATTAAGATGAACTATAATAGATACAATCAGGATTATGGCTGTGCACACACACACACAAACACATACACACACACACAAACACACACACACACATATATATGTAGATAGGAGCAAAAATACATATGTAACTTTATTTATATGTTTTATTATATATGCATATATGTGAGCATATATATCTTTACACACATATATACATATACATGTACAGACACATATATTTTTCTAGTTTCACTCAATGAGAAAACTTAGATTAATTATGTGTCCAAAACAATGTGTTTGTTTAGTATATAGATTTTTGTCTCTAGGCAAGATTCTTCAATATAAGACAGATAGGTGGTACTGGTAGTATTGTCAGGAGGGAATCTGCCACAGTAGCCTGCCTGGGAAAACCTGTCCTTTCTGCCTTTCGGGGTTCAATTATCTTACAGAGACACCAGAAAGGGGTTCTATTATCTTCCAAGGAAATCAGAAGGCTCAAATGCTTTGAACAATCGGGATTCCAACAACAATTCTCCAGAATTCTCATCTAAATACTGTTATAGGGTGGCCAACCACATTCTGATTGAATTTTAGGTCTGCTACACAGAATGAAATTATGTCTGGTACTAAAATCTCGTGACTGGTGAGAACATACTGGGGTAATCAATCAAATTATTTTACTGAAGTGTCATGTTGTTAAATTGCCTTCTAAATATGTATGTTTATTCTCATAGACCTTGGCTGATAGCAACTTTGGTTGGAGAAGCTTGTTTTGGCTATGAGCAACAGTCAATGATGTCAAAGTACTGAGAGCAAGTAAGGATGGGTACTCTGTACTAAATGGGAGCTCGTTCTGATCTAGCACTCTCCTACTGCCACCACCTTACCAAGGTTTAGGGAATATCAAAGCTACTGGGAGGAAAAAATTATCATTTCAGTCAAGGTGGTCACTGATGAATTACCATGCACCAGTGGCTGGCCCAACACGCATGCACATATGAGTAAATCTAATTAGATTTCATGGGTTATTGGTAAAAGGAAGAGAACATGAATTTGGGAGGGGGATATGTTAGGGAGATATGTAAGAGTTAATGTAGGGCAGAAATGTAGGCATGCTCATAATTCATCATACACATAAATGAATTTTTTATTTTTTGGTTTTTCAGGACAGGGTTTCTCTGCTTGCTGTCCTGAAAATAGCTTTGTAGACCAGGCTGGCCTTGAACTCACAGAGATCTGCCAGCCTCTGAGTGCTGAGATTAAAGGAGTGTGCCACCACTGCTCAGCAGCATGAATGAAATATTCGAAGAATATTTTTAGTCTATATACCTAGAACTATACTTCATCAGCACAATTCTGAGAAGACCTTTCCTCAGGTAAAAATGCTTAGCCAAGCAAATCCTTGACCAACAAAATACTAGTGTTTCCTGCAGGCTGAAAAATTCTTTACCCTTCTAAGAAACAACAACAAAAAAAAGCTTATGTCACACTGACAGAGGGCTCATACTAAAGCAATTTCTGATCTGAGAAGTACTATTAAGTCTGTGAGAAAAAAAACTTTAAGCCATTTTTAGATATTAGAACATATAAACTACACTAACATACAAAATTTGATGAAATAGCCACTTAGTTCTGGGAGCAAGTCTTATTCCCATGGAATGAAGGATGTCTTCCTTAACCAAGAAGCACTTAAAATTAGGGAAACCACATTTTTGCCATCTCAGACTAGTCCAACAGAGATACCACAGAACAAGATAGACAAAGAATAGCTCCAAATAACTATCATAGCAAGATGACTTAGCATGTAAAGTGCTTACCATAAAGCCTGATAACCAAAGTTCAGTTTCCGTGACTTACGCAATAGAAGAAAATATTATACTCTCAAAAGTTGTCCTCTGTTCCCCACACATGCTAAATGGAACATGCTCACTCACACACATACACACACACACACACACACACACACATACAAATGAATAAATACACAAATAATAAATAAATAAATGTAATAATTTTTTAAAAATCTCATTGAAACTACAACATACAGAGGTCTATAACCACTATTTTAAGCCTTTACTGCCCATAAAACAGAACTTGACATAAGGCGTAGATCCTCCTAATAGCCAAACAATGTCGAACAGACTTTTTTAAAATCAGACTGATGGCCACACTAATTGTTATTATAGACCTTCATCCATTAACTGATGGAAGTAGATGCAGAGATCCACAGATAAGCACTGGACTGAGCTCCAGGAGTCCAGTCAAAGAGAGGGAAGAGGGATTATATGAACAAAGGGGTCAAGATCGTGATGGGAAAACCCACAGACACAGCTGACCTGAGTTAGTGAGAGCTCATTGACTCTGACTGATAGTGGGCGAACCTGCATAGGACCGAACCAGGCCCTCTGAATGTGGGTGATGGTTCTGTGGCTTGGGCAGTCTGTGAGCCCACTGGTAGTGGGACCAGAATTTATTCCTAGTCTATGAACTGGCTTTTTGGAGCCCGTTCCCTATGGAGAGAAACCTTACTCAACCTCAATACAGGGGGGAATGGCTTGGTCCTGCCTCAACTTGATATGCCACTTCATTGATTCCCCATGGAAGGCCATACCCTTTCTGAGGAGTGAATGGGAGGTTGGGTAGGGGGAAGGTGGGTAGGGAATGGAAGAGGGAAGGGGAAGTGTGGTTGGTTGGAAAATGAACAAAAAAACTTTTAAATAAATAAAAGTTTAAAAATCACTTATAATAACAAGAACCAGGGGAATTTCATCAAAGAATAAAACAATAACCTCGAATACTCACAAAACATAGATGACCGAACTGTTCAAGAAATATTTTTAAATAATCATTAGAAAAAAATATCCCACAAAGCAATTAAAATTATTTTCAAACAAATGAAAAAATACAGCAAATTTCAAGAACGAAATAAAAGGCACTGAAAATAATCTAATGGATATATTAGAACTGAAATACAACTTGAATTTAAAACTCAATAGGTGAATTCAATAGTAGAAATGATTGAGTCCATATGTGCTGTGGTTTGAAAAAGAATGCCTGCCATATACTCATGTATTTGAATGCCTAGTCAAGGATGAATGGCACTATTTGAGAAGGATTAGTATATATGGCCTTGTTGGAATGGGTGTGGCCTTGTTGGAACACACGTGTCACTGTGGGTAGGCTTTGGAGTTTCAAAAGCCCATGGCAGGTCCAGCCTCTCACTCTCTGCCTAGGGGTCAGCTTCTTCTCCAGCACCACACTTATGGGATATCATGCTCTCTGCCATGATGATACAAGACTAAGCCTCTGAAAGTTTAATCAAGCTCCCAATTAAGTGTATTCTTTTATAAGAGTTGCCTTTGTTACAGTATCTCTTAACAGCAATAGAATAGTGACTAAGAAAACATGTAACAAATTGAAGAACAGAAGAATAAACTTTACGCAATTTAAAAATCAAACAGAAGATAAACTGAAAAGTACAAATGTATAGATCTTATTAACATGGAGTCTTTCATTGTCATGAATCCAGAGCTGTGCATAAATGTGTTGTAATATATCCATGCAACTGGAAGTACAGAGGGCTTTTTAAGATAAAATTCACTATAGATACCTAGTAACATATTGTGTTATAACTTTACTATCATCTAAAAATCACCAAGTTTTAAGACTTTTTCAACTGAGTTACAATATTATAATACTATTATACATATACACTCAGATATGAAAGCTTATCTATTTGTGTATATAAACACATACACATCTACATAGTGTGCTATTAACAGAAATATCATTCATTATACAGAAGTTAATTATATAGAACCCTTCAATTCAACAGAGATATATTGTTTTTAACTTCCCACAATACATTATCCAAGACAAAAGTTATCTTGGAGCTCTGTCACAGATGATATCTGATAATCAATTCTTTTGACTTTATGAAGGTATCTTAAATTATATTTGCTAATGATGATTTCCCATGTAGTGATGCTGTATGCTTTATTTACTTATATTTTACATTTAAAATGGGTTATTATAATCCCATTACATACTCAAGGATCATGTTATATATATATATATATATATATACATATATATATATATATATTCTGCTGTGAGATAGTATCTTCTTTATTTGGTAGATAGTGTCTTCAATATTTAACACATGAATTCACAACAATATTGTTGTGTGAGTAGGACCAGAAAATGATGATACCAGTTGACATGCCAACATAGACAGCAACATTTTATTATTTTTTTTCTGACATGTTCCTATACATCTCAGGTTGGCCTCCAAGTCACTATGTATCCAAAGTAACTTTGAAATTTTTGAACTAATTCTTCTATTTCCCAAAGTTTGAGATTACAGGTATGTATCACCAAGTGACAAATAAAAAAAGTCATACAAAGTAACCTATTGTGAATAATGAAGTCAAATATAAAATCAATAACAGATAAACACTAGAAAATTTCCAGATAATTAGAAATCACAGCATTTCATGAGGTAAAGAATAAATATCAGAGAAATATACATATTTAATATAGAATACACATAAAACATATGTGGAAAATGAAGAAAGTAGAGATGAGAGGAAATAATATTTAGAAATATAATTTATGATCATCCTCTAGATAATATTAGAAAAATAAGATGAATAAACCTAACATCAAAGTGAAGAAAAAAATTATAAGAATATATGGCTTAAGACTTAAATTATAAAAATTAAATAATAAATAAAGGAAATAACTTTGTTCAAAATTAATAACATTAAAAGATGTTCATCAAACCTGACAAAATTATTTTAAAGGAAATCCAGCAGACATATAGGATCAATGTCTAAAGTAAAATACATGATGTCACCACAAATCCTGTTATAATTGAAAGAACAGTAAGTGAAGGCCCGCAACAGCATTAAAAGGACAATAAGTGACTTCAACAAACCACATTATGCTCATAAATTCAATAAGATAAATGGACCAATTACTCCAAGATTACAAACTATCAAAATACAAAGAAGATGAATAACATACTATAGCTTCTTTTGTTAACATTAGTAAGTGGGAATTAATATCTGTGTAAATCCTATTAATCATGTATGAGTTTTACTTGAGCATTATAATAAACACTTAAAGAAAAATATGCACTACTATTTTACACAAACACTTTTAGAAAACCCCAACTCCCTTTAATATAACAAAAGTACCAGACATTTAGAGATTTTAAAAAGATAAAAGAGCATTTGTAAATAGCATGCCAACATTTTTAAATGAAAATGATCTAATATGCTAACCAAAAATTAATAAAAAATAGATTAATAAAATTGATTCTAGAAATAGACAAAATAATTATATACCACAACAAAATTGCATAATTCCAAGTATTTAACATTGAAAATCAATTGACATAATAAAATACATCAATTTTCTGCATAATTAAAATTTAATGATCTTTTCAAAAACTCAGAAAAAGTATTTGACAAAATATAAACCTATTTATTCATGACAAAGTTTCAACAGCTCAGAAATACAAAGAGCTTTTTTAATACAAAAATACAATATATAAAAGAATACCTAAGCTAAGCATCCTACCTAATAGTGAAGAACTGTGTGGTAGTTTGAATGACAATGTCCTGCATAGACTCGTATGTCTGAATGCTTGGTCCCCAGCTAGTGGAATTGTTTGGGTTTAGGAGGCATGGCCTTATTGGAGGAGTTATGATGCTGGGAGTGGGCTTTGAAACCTCAAAACCCATGCCAAGCCTGGCCTAATTTCTCTCTCTGTCTCTGTCTCTCTGTCTCTCTGTCTCTCTGTCTCTCTGTCTCTCTGTCTCTCTGTCTCTCTGTCTCTCTCTCTCTCTCTCTCTCTCTCTCTGTGTCCTACCTAGGGATAAGGATGTGATCTCTCTCAGCTATTTTTATAGCACCATGCCTGCCTGCCTGCTTATGGGTGCTTCCTGCCATGATGATGGTAGGCTAACCAGATGAAACTCTAAACCCCAATGAAATACTTCCTTTTATAAGACTCACCTCAGTCATAATATTTCTTCACACCAATCAAACAGTAAATAAGACAGTTTTACCAGCACTTCAGTGTTGCTGTGATGGGCCTCATCATGTTATTTGTGGAGGAATATGGAAATCTTTGGGACTTTGGACTAGAAAAGCAATTGAACACTTAAGCAGGGTTTCATGGGTCATTCCAGCAGAAACATGGAAGATAGTGGAGAGGGCAATGTGGACTGTGGGGTCTCCACTCAACAGGTTTCCGAGGAGAGAAATATTATCTGCTGTTCTAGAGTTCATTCTTGTGATTCTTGGGCTCTTACTCCTTGTCCCCCAAATCTGCCTGAAGCTGAATTAGATTAGAGATTTCACTACAGACTAGTATAGACTGTATCAGATGGTATTAGTGGTTATTCTTATGCAGATCTACAATGAAAAGAAGTATGCAGAACAAAGAGAAATATATAATGTACAATTTGAGGAGAAAAAAATGCACCAGGAAATGTAAGGCTGGAGACAAGCCCTGCACTCAAGAAAAGAAAGGTTTAGAAACCCTAATGCTAAATGGAATTAAAAAAAAGTGGTGTCCTCAGGACCCCAACCAACTAAGCTTCCACCCAATGGAAAGGAAGTAAAGGAAAGCTTAAGCAGCAAATGAAACCATCAACAAGGGAAAGTTTATGCAAATGAAATTCAGGAACTACCGGTTCCAACCACTTCACAAGGAGAACTAGACAGCTTTGGTCACATAGTTCTGCATTAGATTCAAGAAAGATACAGGAAAATGGTCATGGAATCTTCCTTCAAGTTTAAGGAAAGCTGCAAAGACCATGTATGTGGCAAGTGAGTTCCTGTATGGAGGCCCAGAGAGGCCATTTTACAAAAATGTGAAATGAAATCCTGTAATGTGTTGGAGACCCCAAGATGTTAGAGATGCCAGAACTTTGAGATACCTTGCAAAGAGAACTGCAGACATTGTTTGGTACCTTACTAAGAAAGAGAAATGTGTTACAGTCAGGAAAGTTGGAAGGGGAAAACCATTTATGTCCTTTGCCATCAGACATAGACATATAAGATTTGGAGTTTGCTCTCTTGGTTTTCAGTCTTATTTTGAACTAATATTTCCTTGTTATGTCCCTTTCCTACTGTTGTGGTTTTTGGCGCGTGTGGAAAGACACAAGACACGAACGAACCCACGCAAGAAGATTTATTAGAGGGGTGTGCTCACGGGCCCGAGAAAACGTGAGGAGGGGGGGAGGAGAAAGAGGGCGCGGGAATGGCGCCTCTGACTTTTAAAGGTCGCGCCGCTCATGCGCAGACGGCTCGCGTAGGTGCGTCAGACGCTGGTGACGCAAATGGCGGGCAACCCAGGCTTTCGCACATGCGCACAGGGGTGAGGCTAGCCACGCATGCGCGAGCATGGGTCACACCCCCAAGAGGCTGCCTTTTTGACCCAGGGGTTGGGCTTCAGAGCAGCCGAATACCAACATTTCACCCTTTGGTTTATTATAAAAATTTGGGGGGGTTTGGGGCGCCGCAAGGTCTCATGGCTGCTTCAA
>PVIU01025802.1:0-23054 GCA_004026605.1 Ondatra zibethicus | reverse complement strand
AGTCATCAGAGAAATGCAAATCAAAACAACTCTGAGATTCCATCTTACACCTGTAAGAATGGCCAAGATCAAAAACACTGATGACAACTTATGCTGGAGAGGTTGTGGGGAAAAGGGAACACTTCTGCATTGCTGGTGGGAATGCAAGCTGGTACAACCCCTTTGGAGGTCAGTGTGGTGATTTCTCAGAAAATTAGGACACAACCTCCCTCAAGACCCAGTAATACCACTTTTAGGTATATATTCAAAGGATGCTCAATCATGCCACAAGGACATAGCAGCTTTGTTTGTCATAGCCAGAACCTAAAAACAACCTAAATGCCCCTCGATCGAAGAATGGATAAGAAAAATGTGGTACATTTACACAATGGAGTACTACACAGCAGGAAAAAATAACAACAGTTTGAATTTTGCAGAAAAATGGATGGAACTAGAAAACATTATTTTGAGTGAGGTAACCCAGTCACAGAAAGACAATCATCACTTGTACTCACTCATAGGTGGTTTTTAAACATAAAGCAAAGAAAGCCAGCCTACAAGCCACAATCCCAGAGAATTTAGACAACAATGCAGACACTAAGAGAGACTTATATAGATCTTATCTACATGGGAAGTAGAAAGTATAAAAAGACAAGATCTCCTGAGTAAACTGGGAGCATGGGGACCTTGGTGCTAGGGTTGAAGGGGGAGGGGAGAGGCAGGGAGCAGAGCAGAGAAAAATGGAGAGCTTAATGAAAATCAATAAAAAAAAAATGTTTATAAAAAAAAAAAGAACCAGGTAGATGGCCTAAGGAATGACTCCTAAGGTTGACCTCTGGGCTACCACTCCTACACACACACACACACACACACACACACACACACACACACACACGGGGGTAGGAGGCAAATGTCCTGGAAGGCTAATCCCATTCAGAGATCCCCAAGAAGGAAGGTCCCAGCTTGAGAGAGTGGAAGTGGGAGGCAAGCCATAGGCCCATGAGGTAGGGACATACTCACAGGCACTCACAGGCCAGACTGCACAGCTCTGTCCTGGCTTGAGCACAGGTACCTAGCACTCTGTGACCCTATTCTACTTAGAGAGCAATTTTAGGGTGTTTCTGCCCATTGCTCTTAGGATCTGGAGTCACCATTGGCTCCAAGCCCTCTCCAAGCTGCTACCATCAGGCGGCATTCTCTCATTTAGCTTGCAGCTCTGGAGCTCCATCGTGAGCCAGGCTCTGTGCCAGGCCCTGGGGGACAAAAGACAATCAGGCTTGTGCCCAAGGAGCCCTGAGCACTGGGGTGGAGGCAGGACTCAAGGATACAGAGAAGCGTCACACACATATACACTCTCGCACACAAATACACACTCAAGCACACACACATATGCTCCCCCTCACTCACATGCACATACACACTCTCTCTGGCAAACACATGCCCACAGACACAGACAGACAGACACACCAGCTTTCCTGCAGAAAAGGATTGTCTCTGGCTTTACCTGTTCTTCTCAACAGTGGAGAATAGTCACGGATGGCAGCCTTCAAGGAGAGTCCCTTGGTTGCTCCCTGGGATTTTTGTGAGGCCTCAGAGGGATCTGGTGAAAATGACAACCTATGCATTCACTAAAGGACTTCCAGTTTATCCCCAGTTTGTGTAAATGCAAACTACTGGTTTCAGCAAGCTCTGGGCCTAGGAGGAACTGGGGACCCCCACTCCCCCTACACACACACACAGCATGGAGGCTCGCAGCCATGTCCCACACCTCTAGCTCTCTGACATTTTATTATAAAGCTCTTTTTAAAGTTTGGACACATCAAGGCTGGAGAAATGGATCAGCGATTAAGAAAATGTAGTATGCCACCAACACTCATGTTAGAAGGCACACAACAACCTGGAACTTCAGGTTCAGGGATCTAACACCTCTGGCCTTCATGGGTATCTGTATCTATTAAAAATAATCAAAATAGCCGGGTGGTGGTGGCACATGCCTTTAATCCTAGCACTCAGAGGCAGAGGCAGGCAGATCTCTGTGAGGCCAACCTGGTCTACAAAGTGAGTTCCAGGACAGCTAGGACTGTTACACAGAAAAACCCTGTCTCCATAAATAAATAAACAAACAAACATTAAAAAAATAAAAATAAATCCTAAATTTCGGACAGATCAGAGCTAGGGATGTAGCTCAGAGGTAGAGTGCTTGCCTAGTATGCTCAAGGCTCTGGATTGCATCCCCAGCACCATAATTGAGTGACTCAGATACACAGCGAAGCTAAGAGACACTGCATGGAATCCCTGTCGCTGCCACCTCCATCCTCGCTAGTCACAGCGCTGGCTGCTACCTTTCTCTCTCATGTGTGTCTTACCTCCCTTCTCCAGCCAGTGTGCTTTTATTGCCACAACTGGGAGTAAATTTTGGAAGTCAGTTCGCTGCCCCTGACTAGTTCAGTATCCCTAGCATCATCTGGAGTTCAGTGTTTGTTTGAGGGAGCGCCAGTGGTCTTCAGTGTGCTTCTCGGAGTTGTGTTGAATGGACACTGACCATGGCAAGATACAGAACCTGCCTCACACAGTAGAAGCTTTTTGCTTCTGACAACAAGGTTCTCTATCAACCACTCACCAGAGACCTGAGGCAGAGCTAAAATACTCTACCCGACCCATAAGACCCATCCAGTCAGCACACACAGGCTGTGGTGATTTCTTAGGCTGCACGTTCTGCGGTTTTCTTAGAAGGCTAAGAATTTCTCCGAGTCGTGGTGACATCAGAAGCCAAAACAGAAGGTGGATTCTGCACTGTGATATAGAAAAGATGTCCCATGTATTAGATTTTCCAGGCCAAGTGACATTCCAGTGATGGTTTGAGGAATGGACAGGGGTTTTCTGGGAGAAAAGAGTTGGGCATTCTAGAGCAGGTATGATGTCTCAGGGACTGCAAACCTCCCCCACCCCTTGGGGAACTCTAAGGAGATAGAATGGCTGGAATGTAGAGGGAAGGAGATAATGCAGACAGGAGCCAGAGGTTAAAGGACCAGCTTTCTTTCTTTTCTTTTCTTTTTTTTTTTTTTTTTGAGACAGGGTTTCTCTGTGGCTTTGGAGCCTGTCCTGGAACTAGCTCTTGTAGACCAGGCTGGTCTCGAACTCACAGAGATCCTCCTGTCTCTGCCTCCCGAGTGCACCACCACTGCCCGGCAAGGACCAGCTTTCTTAAGCAGGCTTTTTCACAAGCTCAGTGGAGAAGCAGTGTGTCCACGCTCCCAAGTGTCCAACTAACTCCCTAGTGGTTGCCATGTGGATAAATGCTTTAAGGGAGATGTCAGGAAAACAGGAAATTCCAATAAGAGATGGTTGCATGGTAGGACGTGATTTAAAAAATCCCAGTACTTGGAAGGTGAAGGCAACGGGTCAGGAGTTCAAGGTCATCCCAGTTTTCGTTTCTCGTCCACAGTTGGCCTTGGTTACAAAGACCAAGTCTAAACAACGACAAAGGACGGCTGCAGTGATCTAGCACAACAAATGGTAGAGGAGGGTGGGAAAAGTTGATGGAATTGAGCTACTGGAGTTCACCAGACATGACTATGTGCCTAAGCCACAGGATGATGTGTTATCTGTCTGTCTGTCTGTCTGTCTATATCTATCTATCTATCTATCTATCTATCTATCTATCTATCTATCTATCTATCTATCTATCTATCTCTTTTATGAGAAGGTCTCACTATGTAGCCCTGGCTAGCCTAGAACTAGAACTTTCTATATAAATCAGATTGCTTCTAAACTCAGAGATCTGCCTACTTCTTCCTCCTCCCAAGGGCTGGGATCAAAGTTAGGAGCCACCCCGTCTCAATATATCATTTCTGCCGGGCGGTGGTGGCGCACGCCTTTAATCCCAGCACTCGAGAGGCAGAGGCAGGCGGATCTCTGTGAGTTCGAGACCAGCCTGGTCTACAGAGCTAGTTCCAGGACAGGCTCCAAATCAAATCCAAAGCCACAGAGAAACCCTGTCTTGAAAAATATATATAATTTATTTGAAAAATATATATATAATTTCTAAGGTGAAGAAAACTGGATGAAAAACTTGGGGAGTGGCTGGGCTAGACAATCTGTGGGATACTTGGGCAAGTTCTGCTAGCTAACTAAAGCCAGAGGCCAGCTGCCTTAATATGGGATAGATCCACCGCAGCTGAGTGGCTTCTCCTGACAGTGTGTATAACAATAGGTTCCTGCCAGACCTTGGGGCCCCTGCACTTGGGTCAAGAGGCAAAACAGATTTCGGAGTCCACAGAGAGCAGCCTAGAAGCCAAGACAGAAACCAGGGGATATGCCTTATCCCCAAGACACCCCAGACCAAGCCTGAAAGATGGGGATCCCTCTGGTGCAGCAGGAACCAGGACACGGGGAGGTGCAGAGCCGGAGGCTGGGAGGCTTAGGGGCTCTAAGTGGATGTCAGGTGTTGGGAGGCAGCTGCCCTTCATCTACAGTGTGACAGGTGTGCCCAGAGATTTCCAGGAGCACTGAGGAGAAGAACCCTTGGGGCTTGGAGGGTGTTGTGTGGGAGGAGGCAACCCTCACCTGGTGACACAGGTGGACCCTGAGGCTGACGCCCTGGCCATGCTGCCCCCTCAAGCCGACTTATTACAATCTGTGTGGTGGGTCTTGGGTGCTAGTGTCTGTCAACGTTCACCAGGTGGCTTAGTCCCTCCAGTCCAAGCAGCTGTAGGGCTCTGTGGGCCTTCTTGCTAGTCATATGACCCAGCGCTTGAAGGAAGGAGGACAGACTGGGCCTCCAGAAGCCGAGAAACACCACTTCCTTTATCCTCAATTCCAGAAAGGATTGTCTCCACTCAACCGCCAGCCCCAAGTGTCAGCCCGGCTAAACCCACGGGACTTCTTCCTCCCAGGGAGAGCTCAGGTGACCCCAGACCCCAACCCGACTAACTGGCTCCCATGTGGTCACTCCAGACATTGTGCTGGAGAAGGTCAAAGCACGCGGCTGACTGATCCTGAGCCTGGAGCCCCTCCCCAGTGCCAGAGGAGTAATGACTGTCCTGAGACTCCTTTCTCCCGACAGAGCCTAAATCCATCATTGGGATAAATAGCGAAGAAACTCTATGGTTATCACCCAATTTGGAGCCAGGACTTCCATTCTGAGTGGGCGGGTCCAGGCAGGGTGGTAGGGTAAGGGCAGGACAGGTGAGGATGACCAGCTAGGGCTAGCATCTGCTGGCGGTGGCGTGTCCTGGAGGTGAGCCTAGGGCAGCCAGGAGAGGCACAATTAAGGGAAAGAGCTGCAGTGCTCCGGTCCTGTCTGGAGCCAGTCACCCAGTCCAGCCTTGGGGCAGGGTGGCCTCAGGGCAGGGTAGTCCCAGCACCCCTCCCAGTGCAGAGGGAGCCACTCCTCTGGAACAAACTGACTCTGCTGCGATCTCTGAATTCTCCAGGCCTCGTTTGGGAATCTGATCTCTTTGGTGGAGGAAGTGAGCTGAGCACACTGCAGGGGAGGTAGGGTAACTTTCACAAGGTCACAGAGAACAGTCAAGTTTAGAACCCAGGTCTGAGATCCTGCTCTTGGCTTCCTGCCCCCCCCCCCAACCATCCTGTGTGTGATATGTTTTGCCCAGGGCCTTGCACGTACTAAGCAAGGCTCTACCACCAGGCTCCAGCCTAGGAACAATCCACAAACACTGGGCATCGAGTGTCCTGCTCTCAAGGAGGGGAAGCACTACCCTCTAAGCTCACAGAGGAGGATGTTCACGTGTTTGCTGCTGTGCTGCCATGCTAATGGCTCAAACCGGACCAACTGAGGAACCAGATAGTAGAGTGGTATATTATTTGTGTTTTAATAAATAAAGCTTGCCTGAAGATCTGAGGGCAAAGCAGTCCACACTAGTCAGCCATACAGGTCAGGCAGTGGTGGCACACATCTTTAATCCCAGGACTCTGGAGACAGAGGCAGACAGATCTCTGTGAGTTCAAGGACACCCTGGGCTACACAAGATTGAATTTGTCTAAAAGAGAAACAGAGCTCACCTGAAGGTGATCCCAGCCCTTGGGATCACACGTCTTTAATACCAGCAGGAGGGAGGTGGAGACAGAAGCAATATGGCTGGGCTGAGAGAGGAACATAAAGGGAAAGAGACAAGAATTCAGCAGAGAGCGGAGTCTGAGGTTGGTGGGGAACATTGCAGGATCGCCCCTTTGTTTGTCTGAGCCTTAAGGTAAGACCTCTCTAGTGGCTTGGCTGCTTTGCTTTTCTGATCTTCAGTTTGAACCCTAATATCTGTCTCTGGGTTTCTAATATTCATGCTACAAGACAGGGTGGGTAAGCCTGAAAGCTGGCAGAAGATAGATGAGTACTGGAGGGACAGAAGGTAGGAGTCTGGTCATATGGCCAAGCTGCTCTGAGCTGGAGCCAGGATGCAGCTGTGGGAATGAAGATTTGGATGAGGAAGACGGGACCAGCCCCCTCAGGTTATCCCGTCCTGCCTGTCCTTCCTCTCCCCCTAGCCCATCACCGTGGTGGGCATTGTGGGAATGGAGAGTGACAGGGAGCTAAAAGGGGGCGGGCAGGAGCCCCACAGATGGTGCCAATAGTTCAGGGATGGGGCTGTCTCCAAATGGGAGCTTCTCCTGGCCTTACTCAGACACTTCACCTAGAATCTTAAAACCCTCGTCCTGGAAGGCAACCAACTTAAAGGAGGCTTGAGCTGGCTAAGGATTTGAGGCCCTAGTGACAGACAGTTGCTTGGTCCTGGGTTCAGTTCCCAGCCCTGGGAAAGAAGGAGGAGGAAGAGAAGGAAAAAAAAAAAAGGCTTGGAAGCCAAGGACCTTTGGGAAGTAGGAAGGCTGATCTTATCTACTGGACTCTGAGGAATTTGGCAGGCCAGGGAGGGAGTGAGGGGCTCTCTAGAGACTGGGCTTGGGGCCCAGTCTACCTCCCCCACTCTGAAGCCAGATCCTACATTACTCATAGTCCCACAATAAGCCCCTGCCTTAAAGAGATAAGGCAGTGCTAGTCCTTCAGCCCATAACTGAGGAACCAGCTGCCAGTCCCGACCCCCTGGGTTTGGTTCATATAACAGATCTCTGAAGCCGCAGCCCACATCTGAGGAGGTGCCACATATGGGGAAGGAGGCTTCCCAGAAAGTGAGGGTCCTCTTTCCATCATAAACAACTAATGAGCCTACCCTGGCTTGGCTTTCCTGCACACACTGCACCTTTGTCCAGAGAGGCTGTCTCTCTCCGCTTCTCCAGCTGAAAGGTAACCCAAACTGGAGGGCCACCATCAACCCTACCCCTGTCAAGATCCTCCTAAAAGCCACCTCTCCCCAGTCTCCTACCAAAACAAGGTAGGCTTTGGAGGTAGGCTAATTCTTCGTCTCTGATCTCCAGTTGGGAAAAACTTGAGAGATTTGGAGAAGAGTGCTCCCTCTGGTCTTTGGTCTTCCTCCATCTGTTGGCAAGTTGTTGAGTGAACAGATGAATAAGTCATAGGAGCTGGCCCATGTAATTCCTAGGTCGGGTTCTAAGGGCAGTCGCAGCGCGGACAAGCAAGTGTGTGGGAGCCGAGAATAAACAAGCTGGAACAGCCAGGAGCTAGGGTGCCCCCAAGAACCCAGATCCTCCGCTGGCTACATGGTGGCAGTGGATGGAACCAATGGCTCTTGGTGGCCTCAGAGAGGAATACTTAAGTTGTGCCAGTTCAGAGCTTTGGGGTGCAGCCAGAGGGTCCCCTTGAGGAGACCCCTACTATATCCAGAACCTCCACTGGAGAGTTTATCCTTGGCCCTGCCAGGCAAAGGCCATGCCTGAGGAAGGCTAAGCAGGCTACCAAGAAGTTCAGTCTTCCTAGGGACCAGGAGAATGGAGCAGACTCCTCCCCTGAGCACAGCTGGGGGTGACGGAGAAGACCAGAGACCACCAACCCCAGGCCCAGAGGGACAGCATGGAGTTAGCCTATTTGTCTTTTTAGAAAAACAGGACTGTCTTTCTCAGTATGAACAAATTCTGGAAAACGTTTAAAGAAGGTAACCACGTGGGAAGGGTGGGAATGGGGGGGGACTCAGAGGGGGCGGGAAAGGGCAGCTTTTCTTCCCCCATGGAACACTTATTTCTCCTTGAGTAGCCAAACAAGTCCTAATCCCAGCAGTTTTGGGGCTAGATTCAATAAAAATGCTGTCTGCTAAGGCCAGAGCAAAGCCACAGAAAATAAATACTTTGTGGCTTGTCCCGTCTTCTGCCGCCTGGAGCCCCAAGGGCCCTTCTATTGCTTGTCTGCGCAGTGGGATATGGACTAGTGTGGATTTCTTTCCCAGCCAATCAGCTTCCTTGCCCCAGTTAGGACCATTTAAAAGTCTGTGAGTAGAGTTTCCGGTGTGGAGAGAGGAAAACAGAATAGAGCATATTTGGTTAAGGAAGGAAAAAGGGGGGGGAGGAACTGCAGAGAAAGCTGATTTCTTTTCTCTCCAAACCAGCAGGTACTGGATTGTCTGGTTAGTGGGAAATAGTCATCTTTGGGTTCAGCCTACCCCACTGGTTCTCCGGGTTTGTCTACACTGGAATTTGCTACCAGGCCCGGGTGCTTCAGGCTTCGGGAGTGACCGTAATGCTAGAAAAATATTCGGGTCCACATATAAGCAATAGGGAGTTGAAGTGACAAGGCCAGTCAAATGGAACAGACCTTTACAGACAGGACAAGGAAGGAAGGGCTGGGAGATGCCGGGTAAAGACAGCCGGAAACCAGGAGACAGGCATTCACAGGTGATTAAACTCCACTGGGAGCTGGGCAGAATCCCAACAGGTAAGGCTAAGCAGGTGGATGATGAAGAGTTCCAGAATAGCCCGGGCCCCTGAGCAAGATGCGCAATGAAGCAAAAAAAAAAAAAAACCAAAACAAACAAACAAACAAAACCCACAAAAATGCGGTGCTTGAAAAGGCAGCCTCTGAGCCAGTGTCTCACTGAGCCTAAGAACAGGTGTCCCCCATGGCCTACCCCTGGGGAGTAGGGCTGGCTGTTTGCCCTCTGGTGAAGCCAACAGCAGCTCTCCAAAACTACTAATGACCTCACAGCTGGGACTGGTAGCTGGATGTAGAGGGAAAATCTGAACGGCCATGTTGTTTGAGAAGGAGAAGGAAGGGAAAGGAGGGCGTGTGTCACATGTAGTCTAACTCTGCCCTCACTTTAGAAGCACTGCATCATGGATGGTTTATAGTGAGTGTGTGGGTGCAAGAGCTTACTCTCTTAGTAACTAGATGGACAACTAGTCAAACATGTCAACTAGTCAAAATTCCATGTGTTTAAAACACCACCACCCCACCCCAGGAGCACAACTTAAATAGGAAAAATAAAAAGATTCAAATCCTTTTTAAGGAATGGTTAATTAAAAAAAAAAAAAAAGATTCAAATCCTGCTGTTGTACAGGACAAACACCTTGTTTATCGGGGAGCTTTAGTGAAGCCATTAACTCTTACTTCTGTACTGTAGCACAAATTCTAATTGGTATTAATGATAAAAACCCAGAGTCAGATATAGGGGTTAATGCTGAAGAGCAGAGAAGCAGAGCAACCAGCCTCTAGAGAGTTCTTACCTCTACCAATGAATGCTCAGACTAAAGGAGCTATCCAACCTCAAACTGAATCTCTGTCTAAATCTCCTAATCCTCAGACTGCATCTGAGCTCTTGTCTCCTCCCACCTCCTCTCTCCGCCCAGCTATATCACTCTGTCTCCACCTCCCTAGTACTGGGATTAAAGGCATGTGGTCCCAAGTGCTGAGATCACCTTTGTGTGACGTGTTTCTCTTTTAGACAAATTCAATCTTGTGTAGCCCAGGGTGTCCTTGAACTCACAGAGATCTGTCTGCCTCTGTCTCCAGAGTCCTGGGATTAAAGGTGTGTGCCACCACTGCCTGGCCTCTGTGGCTAACTAGTGGTTTAGCTCCACTCTGATCTTTAGGCAAGCCTTATTTGTGAGATCACAAACAAAATATCACGACACGGTACAATTCTAACCAGCAATGTACAGCAATATTCAAATTTGCTGATGAATAAAAGGTGCCAGAAGGGAAAATAATGGCATGCTGCAGCTTCCATAAGAGAGGCCTTCCTGATTCAGCAGTAGCAGGGGAAAAAAGAAAACATGCGGTTTCAAAACAGCGGCATCCTGGTTCACCAGCACAAATGGCACTGACTCTTTTGGGAGGTCCAGCTACAGAGCATTAAAATGAGGTTTGTGAGCAGAGTGCTACAACTTGCTTAATGGCAACACAGACCAGCTGCAACTGTACCCTGGATCTGGGGCAGAGAGAGTGGCTCTCAGAGGCAGTGAATGGACTTCCAACATGTTGGACTGGGCAGAGCAAGCAGGCAGGGCCATGTTGGCCCTAGCCACTCCCACGTAGCATTAAAAAAAAGGGGGGCCCTTCTGGTCAGAAAATAATTGCAGATACCCAATAAAGACCTCTGAATGGGTCACAGTGTTGGATAGATGTACGTAGGCTTGGGAGAGAGAATAAAATGAGTATAGAGAGTTATAAAAAGAAGTAAATTGTTTAAAAAAAAAACAAAGCCTTTAAAGAGACAGAGTACAGACAGTCATAGATTAAAGAAATAAAGAAAAATAAGACAAGTAAAGACAGAAAATACACAGAGAGTCTGGATTATGTATATTATTGTGTTTTCTTTGAATTTTTTGACTGTGCAGAAGCTAAGTACAGAGAGACAGTTCAATGTGTGGGCTGCTAAGCTAAACCAACATATATACTTTAAAGGTATCTTGATTCCAAAATTTGGGTCTAAGGATTTGTTGCTTTGGAAAAGAGGTTCTTCTTTTGTTTCCACAGAGGATGAGAACCTGTGGAATCCTTCCAGACTAATTGATTTGATGGACCAAGACCACCCAAAAGGTTGCCGTAAACACCCCCCAAAATTACTTTGCCCAATGAAAAGCAGGAAACAGTTTGGAGACAACTACACCCAAATTCCCAAATATTGTTTATGTTTGTTTACATTTAAAGGGGATCTGCTATAGATATGAATACTTTGCATTGGTATGGATCTTGGTCTATTGATACAAATTTAAGGTCAATTTTGTTATATATGCATATTTCTGCTCTTGATTAAAGTGTTGTGTTTGTGCAGCTCATTTAAAAATGTAATGTATAATTTTAAAATACAGGTTAATAGAAAGTCATGTATAATAATCAGGCTTGTAGTCATGTTAGTTAGGTTTTCTAGACATAGAGATATATTTCAGCTAAATAGGTACTTTTCAAATCTTTCAGAGAACTTTAAAATATGGCATTTAAAGTGTTTTAAGAATTTAGGACTTTTTGCCGGGTGGTGGTGGTGCACGCCTTTAATCCCAGCACTTAGGAGGCAGAGGCAGGTGGATCTCTGTGAATTTGAGGCCAGCCTGATCTACAAGAGCTAGTTCCAGGACAGGCTCTAAAACTACAGTGAAACCCTGTCTTGAAAAACAAAAAAAAAAAACAAAAAAACAAAAAAAAAAGAACTTAGGACTTTTCATGACAGAGAGACATATCTGCTCCTGGCAGCACCAATTATTTCAAGAGGATGATGGGCACTGAAGAGGTTCTTTATTGCATTGGTTGGTTAGCCAAGAAACTGCTCTTGCCTGGACTACTTGATACTAGGCTGTATGAACTGGACATGCAGGACCCACAGAGAAATAACTTCTGAACTTGCCTAAAGGTTGAGACAATCCTTTGGAGTTCCTGCTTCATGAAAGAGTTTGCCAGACATTCTATAGGACACAGAAAAATGTGACTGACAAACTGCCAATATAGGCAGAACTGTCTTTGAAATTTTCTGTTTCCTGGAAAAGTCTGCTGGATACTATGGGCCTGTAGGATGAAAATGGATGCCCCAATGGTACTGAAGAACTTTGGGTGACTGTCCAGGCAGGGAGATGTCTCTGTCAATTCTAGAGTTTTGGAAGTTGCTTACAATGCACTTCCTGTTTACTTAGGTAATATATCCTTCTGGAGTCTTTGATGGAGTTGAAGAATAGAGAGTTATAATTATAGTTTTCCTTAGTTATGATAAAAGATAAAGTAGATATAAATGCTGCAACTATAATTCTTGCTTGATACCTGTTTTGTTATATGTATGTTAAAGTTAAAACCTTCCTTTTTATTTAAACAGAAAAGGGGAAATGGTGTGGGAAGTCTTTCTGTATATGTGTTGCTTTTATTGGTTAATGAATAAAGAAGCTGGCTTGGGCCTATAGCAGGGCAGAACAGAGTTAGGCAAGGAAAACTAAACTGAATGCTGGGAGAAAGAAGGTGGAGTCAGGAGGTACCATGTTGCCATCACCAGGGACAGACAAGCCAGAACCTTGCCAGTAAGCCACAGCCACATGGTGATACACAGATTAATATAAATGGGTTAAATTAAGATGTAAGAGCTAGCCAATAAGAATCTAGAGCTAATAGGCCAAGCAATGATTTAATTAATACAGTTTCTGTGTGGTTATTTTGAGTTTGGGCAGCCAGGAACACACAAGCGGGCTCCTACAACAATAACTGACAAGAAATGATGAGCACTCAGCCACCTACAGCATGGGACTTTTCTCCCTTCACAGCACTCTGAAGTCAGCGGACATCAAAGCCCAAGGAATGGTGGTATTCACATAGGGGAACCACAAGTCACTGGACAAGGGGGATCAGCAAGAGACTCAGGCAAGGTTTGCAGTCAAAACTGAGCATAGCACCTGCTCTGAAGGAGACAAACCTTGCAGATTTCTCCTTCCGCTGAGCAGGGAGTAGAGACACACTGCACACAGCTCTTCTGCTAGTCTTCAACCCTGGGACAGAGGAAGTGATGTGGGCCCGGCCCCGTGTCAGCTTCAGTGCGTAGTTACTCACTGGATTCAGACCCCAGATCATCAGTCTCCTGCCTCAGGGCCTCTCTCCTGTCCTCTGTTCTTTCTTCTCACCCTCTTAATCACTCCCATTTCTCCATTCTACACACTCTGTGTATTCCCCACTCCAACCACCCCTACATGATCTCATAGATAATTCTACAGTGTAGACCAGAAGGGCTGCAATGAACTCCACTTAGTTACTGAGCACTCCAGATGTGGCCAGTGTAACCCAGGAATGTCATCTTCAGTTTCATTCATTTACATTTATGCAGTCACAGGTAGCCAGTGGCTGCCATTTCTGGACAGCACAGTGACCCTGAATGGCTCTGCCAGATCCTCCCAGGCTGCTGTTCATGGACTAGTTTGTCCTCCATGTTTATTCATCCATGTCATCCAGGCAACAGATGTTTAGCTCCTATTGTGTGCCGGGCAAGAAGAGACTGTATGTTTTTCAGTATTCATCTCCTGGCCAAGTCCTCTTGCCTCCTTGGCACTCAGTGGCATAGTATCTGAATCCTCAGACTAGTTAAGGATGCAAAAGCATTAGATGTCCTGGCCCCAGTCCTCTTGGCAGGGCAGGGGTCTGTACTGGACACTCCCACAGGAATACAAAGCCAATGGCAGGTGCTGGTTTATAGTTTAAGAAAGGGACGACAAGCTCATAAGAATTTAGATCTTAGCCAGAACAGCTATTTCCCAAGAGCGTCTGCAGATAACCCAGGGAGGTCTGATATCATAAGCCTTTTTATGGTGACTCCCTAGGGAATTCTGCAGGCAGCTGGCTTTCCTGCCACGGAAGCTCAAGACAAGGGAGGTAAGAGGCAGGCAGGACTATAATAAGTCCCCTTTGCTCTGGCCCCTGTGGCCTTGACCAGGCTGTTCCACCCGTGAAACAGAGACCACCATCCTTAGCTTTGGTACCAGGGCAGCTGCCAGAAGAATCCATCAGATCTCCCTAAATGGGACAAGGACATGGTGTCCACAAAACAAAGGACATTTAGACTTTCCAATCTTGCCTTTGGGAACACCACACTTGGAAAACATGGTTCTAATTTCCTATTAGTCCCATGTTCAGAAAATGCTTGAAGTTACTTCTAATTCAGTGGGTTTATTTGAGTACTTTAAAGATTAAAAAAAAAAAAAGTATAGTTAGGGAGGACTCAGTAAAAAAAAGTAACAGTACCTGAGTTTGAGGGCGAGCGTTCCAGGCTTGGATCCCGCAATTAAGTTCAAGTGTCTCTGCTTAAATCAACGTAATGATCTATTAAGACCCTGGTTGTTTTAAGAGCAAGCCTTGGAGATATGGCTCAGGTCTTCCAGAGGTCCTGAGTTCAATTCCCAGCAACCACATGGTGGCTCACAGCCATGTATTATGAGATCTGGTGCTCTCTTCTGGCATGCAGGCACACATGGAAGGAATGTTGTATACATAATAAATAAATAAATCTTTAAAAAACACACACAGACACACATAAACTTGCTTTAAAAAGAAAAAAAAAAAGAGCAAGCCAGGTACAAGATAGTTCCTGGGAGCCGGGCAGTGGTGGCACACGCCTTTTATCCCAGCACTCATGAAGCAGAGGCAGGTGGATCTCTGTGAGTTTGAGGCCAGCCTGATCTACATAGCAAGTTCTAGGACAGCCAGGGCTTCACTGAGAAACTCTGTCTCAGAAGAAAAAAAAGAAAGTCTCAGGGAAACTCTGCTTAGCTGCAGAAACAACCAACTAACCAAGATCCCAAGTAACTAAATAAAATGCCAGGGGGGTCAAACATGGTGGCACTGAACTAAGGTGGCCACTGAGAGCCCAGCAGGGACATGATATTGAGTAGGGTGCCTAGACATTCAAAAGTAGGGAGAGAGGACAGTAGGAACATTGAGAAGGCTGTCATGTGTACACCGGCCCAAAGGAAACAGTCTGTGGGTGGTCCACGGGCTTGGAGAGGTACATGAGTTACTGTGGGGGTGTTGTCTTAGCTTCTGTCCCCACCCTAGCAAGAGGGTCTCCTGGGTCTGAGCTCTACACTAACACGATGAACGCCTTGGGCAGAAAGAATTCCATGTGTATTTATTTCTGTCCTAGTTTGGTCTGTGCTGCTCTGATAAAATGCTTTGACCAAAAGCAGGTTGAGAGGGGTGGGAGTTTATTTTAGCTGCCCAATTGCGGTCCATCATCAAGAAAGTCGGAAACGATGGGGGACATTATATTCTGGGTCGTGCTTAACTAGGCTTCTTTTCTTAGGTTTTTTGTTTTTTTTTTTTTTAGAAATTTGTTGTTTTTTTTTTAATTGTGTGTGTGTGCAGGTAAGTACAGGTGCCTGTGGGACCCAGAAGAGGCGTCAGAGCTCCTGGAGCTGGAGTGACAAGCGGCTGCGAGATGCCTGGTGTGCTGGGCTCTGGATTCCAGTCCTTTGCAAGAGCATCACACAGTTTTGACTGAACCATTTCTACAGCCCCGCAGACAGCTTTTTATACAGCCCAGGACCACCACAGTACCGCCCCCAGTGGGGTGGACCCTCACGTGTCAATGCACAATCAAGACAAGCCCTAGAGACAAAATAAATTGGGAGTGGTTGGTGAACACCTTTTAATCCCAGCATTTGAGAGGCAGAGGTAGGCGGATCTCTGCGAGTTCAAGGCCAGCCTGGTCTACAGAGCGAGTTGCAGGACAGCCAGGGCTGTTACACAGAGAAACTCTGTCTTGCGAAAACCCAGTAATAATAATAATAATCTTATGGTTGGAGGTCATAACATGAGGAACTGTATTAAAGGGTCGCAGCATTATGAAGGTTGAGGATCACTGACATAGACCCTGTCTGAGAGAAAGAGAGAACAGCTTCACTAGTTACAGCTGTTGGTTCGGTTCTTTCCTTCCAGCCTGTAGATCCTGGGGATTAAGCTGGGTGACAAATGCCTTTGCTCTCTGAGCCATTTTGTAGGCCATGTTTGTTTTGAGAGAGCATCTAGCATAGCCCTGGCTGGTCTCCAACTCACTATGTAGCTGACAAAGATCTAAAAACTGATCCTCCCGCCTTTGCCTCCACCTCCCTAGCGCTAGGATGAAAATCACAGGCCACCACCACATCTGGCTTATGCAGTGCTAGGGACAGAACCCAAGGCTTTGTACATGCTAGGTAAGCACTCGACATCCCTGGCCCTCTTTGCTTGTTTTAATATTAATAGTTTTATTGAGACATAAATCATGTAATTCATTGGCAGGGGGTAAGTAACCAGTTTTGTTGCAGATTCGTGCAATCACCAGAAGGATCAGACCATTTCTATCATCCCATGAAGAAACTCCTGCCATTCCCACCTCTGAGACAGGCCGGCATCTATAACCCCACACACTCACTCACTGTACCAAGAATAGCTGCCTTGTCTGCATACAGCACACACACACACCTCCACCCCTCGCCCCTGCCCAGCACCTCTCCTTTAGTGACAAAGATAAAGATGTCAAGGTCAGCGGTTAAACAGAGAAACCCCGTCTCGAAAGAAAGAAAAAAAAAGATGTCAAGGTCAGGAGGTTATGAAACGCTTTGTTTAAGGCCATGTGCATCCTGGCTGGTTGGGTAAGGTCCCATTACATACAAGCAACTATGAAGCATGACCATACCCAGTGTTGTCTAAGCACCACCCCCAAAGGAAATGCCGAGCCCCTCAGTCCCTGGTCCGGGGAGTGGGGTGGGGGGAGCTGCACAGGCCAGAGAGGTGCAGTGCGCTAGTTCACCAACACTTGTCAGCTCCAAAGGATAAGGCTGGCGTCTAAAGGCCACTTGCCTGGCCCCAGAAGTAGCCTCTCAATTTAGACTTCTCAACTAGGCTCTTGCAAAGGCAAAAATGAAATGTTATTTCACAGACTGGGCTTTTGAAGCTGAGACATTTCTACAAGGTGGAACTCAAGCTGGGGCCTCTCTCTACAGTGACAAGAGGCAGAACTCAGTTTCCGTGCGTGGGTCACAGGTGCTAGAAGAGCAGGCTGTGCTATAGTGTCGCCTCCTCCAAGAAGTTGTTTCTGAATGCCTCTACCTGGAAAATCAGGGTCCTTCCCAGGCTCCCACCTCTCCCCAAGAGGCTCCTAGTGTGCAGCCATTGCACCGCAGCAAGGCTCATGGCTAACCCTTTGGCTATATAAACTTGATCATTCTACCCCTCCAGTAGTGAACCCAGGGCTGCGCCCAAAGGTGTGGGTTTCGGCAGGAAGAACAGAGCTAGGCCTGAGCCATCCCCCCTGTGGGTACCCCGAGCTAGAGGTGGAAGTGCAGGGAGAGAGTGTGGAGGAACCCACACGGACATGGCCTTCTAGTGGGGAAGGCTAGAATGTCCTCAGAGACCTGCAATCTCACAAAGCAGAGGCCTGGAGTCAGATGACAGGTAACGTACCCTACTGTCATGGGGCTAGAACCACTACAACAGCATCTCTGCACAGATGACGTGGCCCAGCCCTGCTGGGGTGGGTGGGGACCTGTGAACTATTTTTAGCTGGGTACCCTCATGTGGCATACAGCCTGCCCACTGTGCATTGGTCTCACTGATGTGTGTATGGTGTGTGTCATGTATGTGTATTTGGGAGGTACTGTATAGATAATGTGTGCTATATACACTTGAAGTGTGCAGTATGTATGGAGAATGTAGTACAGGTGCCGAAGTGTGGGAAACCCCCAGGTATCCTCAGCCTCGGAGCAGCAAGGGAAAGGAGGCAGAGATGAAAAGACATCCCCCACTGGAGACAGGGACATGGGGTGCCTCTCAGAGGCCACAGTGGCCCCATCTTCCCCTGCTAACGGATGATGTCAGTTAATATGATTCCCCCATAGTCAGAAATGGCCCTTGGGTCCCAATGGATACCAAAGATTTCCTGGAAAGACAGGAGGAACTGTGAGGTGCATGGTCTCCAGGGTCAGGCCAGTGCTATATGAGAACGAATGTCGTGGAAAGCAGAGCTGCTCAGGAACAGGGAGGTGGCCTCCTAAGGAACAGTTTTTTTTTTTGTTTTGTTTTGTTTTTTTTGATACACCTCATAGCCCACGCTGTCCTGAAACTCACTATGTAGAGCAGGCTGGCCTGGAACTTACAGAGATCCACCTGCCACTGTCTCCCGAGTGCTGGGATTAAAGGTGTGTCTACTATGTCTGGCAAAATAATAATAAAAAGTCTCTCCTGCCTGTGCCAAGAGCTGTGGGTGTAACTTTATTTCTCTCAATGTGACCTCAAATGTTACAAAAGATACAAAAGACTCAGCTCAACTCCTGAGGCCTTAACTACCTGGGGGACTTTAGTGAAGTTTAAGTTTAGCTCTGGTCCTGGGCATAGAAGAGCCCTCCAGCTGCTAGGCAACAGGCCAGAATTTCCGTCTTCATAATCACTTCAATCAGGATGTGGGACTTTTCGATCATCCCCTGTCCACCTCAGTCTCCCTGCAGACAACTAATGCTTCTGGTCGAGTAGGATGGGGTTCATATTTTCTAGGGTTTTATTTATTTTATTTATTCATTTTTCTACGATAGGGTCTCACTATGTAGCCAGCCTCAAGCTGACAGAGAGACTCCTGCCTCTGCCTCCTGGAGTGCTAGGATTAAAGGCGGGTGCCACCAAACCTTCTGGGGTTTTAGTAATAGGCTTTGTTCAGCAAGTATTCTTTTTATGTCTAGTTTCTTTCACATGTGAGATTTGTCTCACCAGTGCAAGCACTTTGAACCTATGCATTCCCAAGGGGAGGTCAGGGAGCCCATGGATTCCACAGGCTCCTCTGCCAGGCCTAAGAGAACTGTCTCCGGCTCCGTACCTCTAGAACCACACATAGGGTGTGTCTCAGTCTGTTGGGAGTTGAGAGTTGATTAAACAGACAATATTTGTAAAAAGCACAAATTGCCAAACCGACGTGGTGAGTCACGGCACTGCTTTTTAAGCAGCCACACCGGAGAGGAGAGGAAGGGGTAAACTTAACTGCGATGAGTGGGAAGGACTTGGGACTAGTCCCCGGGCTCAATTATCCAGCGCGGCTCGGCCCTCCCCGCCCCCAACCCCACCACGGATAATTAAAAGCTGGACGCCTCGGTCCCTTCCCTGGGGAGGCGGCGGTGTTCTCTGTGTGAATGGGCTCTCAGGAATGAATAACGACAGTGGCCTCATTGTTCCGCAGTCGGGGAAACTGAGGCCAGAGGGCGGCTGGGAGGGAGGCCGCCGGGTGACTGGAGGCTGGGTCACTGCGTGAGTCAGCGGCGCAGACAGGCAAGATTGCTGTCATTAAGGTTTACAGGTCCGCCGCCGCCACCGGGGCTGTATGGCCCGCGCCCCGCCCGCCCAGTCCTCGCCGCGGGCGCCTCCCCGCGTCGCTCTCGGACCCCACGCCACGGCGCCTGCCGGGCCCGACTTCCTCCATCTGCGCCCCGCGCACGAACCGGAGCGAGGCCGCCGCGGGGCTGTGCCAGGCCGGGATCCCGCCGGAACGCTGGAACCTGAGCCCCGCGGGTCCGCGTCACCGCTCGGCTACTACCTGCGCCACCCGCGGCTCGCACCCGGGGAGGCTGTGCGGGAGACCGGAGTGAGGCGCCGGGCAGACGGCTCACAGCCGGGCCCTAGTCCCCGCCTGGCGCCGGCTCCGAGCGCGCCCTCGTGGCTCCGGCCGCGCGCTCCTCACTCCCGCGAGCCGGGGCGCGCGCACAGCCTCCCCCTCCTCCGCCTCGCGCGGTCGCCTTGCGGCTGAGTCACCAGCCGCGCGTCCTCAGTATCTGGCACCGCGATCCAGAGCCCTGTGGCCAGAGAGGACAGAAGCCCCTCTTAACCACCCTCTCATCCCGCGTTGGGGTTCCCGAGAGCATCTCCCAGGGCCGCGGAGCTGCTCCCCAGCCTGCAAAGGGACGCACCCCTGCCCCACCGGTCTGCGTGGGGAACGCCCCTCGCACCTGCCTGAAGGCCGGGCACCGCGGGGTCCTGACCCTTCCGGTGGAACTGGAGTGCGGCCGTGGCAGCGGGGAGAATGGGAGGAGGCGGGGCTGTGCCCGTCACCTGGGTCCCCTTACCAGGCCGGGAGTAAACCCACGCGCCCTGTCTAACCTGCGGGGCGGCGTGGACGTGTGGACTGCGGGGCTTAAATATTTCCTTAAAATTTTAAAAATAGTCTTGCTGTATGGAGAACACTAGAACCTTTAAGTTCGCATCCCTCGCCTGGGTTTAGTCCGGAGTGGAACTCCAAAGATAATTATTAAGACACTGATGCCTTATTTTGGACTCCCTGGCATAAAATTTCCACATTGGGGGGGGAATGTTGGTGGGCTTGTGGAATCCCCAAAATAACTTTTAATGGAGCTAAGCCTTCCATTATGGGAAGCGCCTGGATGCAGAGAGGCGTCTGCAGGCCCCGTGGCCACCACCCGGCTGAGCCACTGGGACTCATGAGCCCTCCCTGCCAGTAAAGGAAAGTGGACGCAATGGGAGACCTACAACCACCACGGGAGCTAACCTTGGGGTTGAAACCAGAGGCTCGGTTTTCCTTCGTTAGGATGTTCTGATACTCTGGCGAAGCAAAACGATGATGAGATTAAAAATAACGAAGACGAAAGCAATTTGCTTTCCTGAATGCTGTGCCCTGTGCCTACCTCCAGTTATATTTATGGCGTAGACAGGGTCAAGGTAACCTTCACGTCTGGGCAGTTCCATTAATTATGAAGTACCCTGTCGCCAGGAGGAAACCTCTACCGAGAATTTTATTTTCCACGCCACTTGGGAACCTTCGGACCTTTGTACTATTCCACCCCAAAGGGACGTGGGGGCGGGACACCATAGGAGCCAGAGAGGGACTCCATAGAGAGAGAAGAATGGAGGCGAATAAGTGAGGTCAACTTGATGTGTCACGTTTCGGGGAGCCATAAACAGTTTATGGCCCTGTCCAGGAGGCCCTGCCACCCTACCACCAGGGCTCCAGAGACTGAGTAAGTGGACACCCCTGGGTGATGCAGCGCTAAGGTTTTACTACCTGGTCATGTGCTCTGGTTACCTGCCTGGCTCCTTCCTGTCCTCTGCTCAGGGGTGGAGTTGATGGAGGAGTGGAGACAAAGCCCGCAGTGATTGTGCTAGGCAAAGCAGATGTCAGGGCCACCTTGGCACTGTGCACAACCGGGGCCACGGGTTAGCATTTCTGTGATGGGCCAGAGAGAGCAGGGGAGAGAAGCAGAGGGGTTAATTTAAAATGATGGACTGGAAGAATGAAAGAGTGCTCGGCTTTGAAAGAAGACAGGGGAACAATTACTTTAAAAAGTTTTAATTGGTCCTATTCTAAAGCACTCGCTCCTCCTCTGTGAAAACCCCAGGCCAGCTGAGACCTGCATTTCTGGCTTGCCCAAGTACCAAGTGCTTCCCTTGTCTTCCCTTTTGAACAGGGCCTCTCAGGGGGACTCCCTTGGCAGCTGACTTCCTTTTGGGGTGTAGCAGGGGGTGCGCGCGCGCATGTGTGTGTGTGTGTGTGTGTGTGTGTGTGTGTGTGTTTCTACCTAGCTCTATTTCAGTAGCAGATTTCTAGACTTTGAGGTCAGAGGCCTTGGGGCGGAGGGCCTCTCCGATTCATCCCCCTTCTGGCTTGACTCATCTGGGGTGGATCTACATCACAGTCTAAGGGAAGTGAGTGCAGACTGAAGAAATTGGCTTCAAGCAAACTCTCTTTGGGTGAGGGGACAATCGCTTGAAGGGGACTGCATAGCTACTGTAATCATAGAAACAAATGAAATTCTGAAGAACACCCCCCCACCCGCCAGAAACCCCAGAATTCCAAATTCTTTGCAAATGAGCGCTTTGTACCAGATAATGAGGGCGGACGACTTCCTGCCATGAGGACCAAACCTGCCAGTCCACTCCATGAATAAATGGTTGATTCTACTGCTGGGGCAGGAAATACTCATGGGGAGCCTGGAGCACCTTTCTGAGAGAGACAGTGAGGAAGTGCTCAGAAATGGAAAGGAGGTGGGTATGTCAAAGGGACAACCTGAAAGAGAGTGGAGCAATTCAGTGGATCAAAATAGGAAATACCCGTTGTCAGTCCAAAGTGTGGTGTAAATACCCAGAAATGGATCCCTACAGATACAAAGAAACAATTGAATAGACCAATAAATAGGAAAGAAGAGATGAGGCAAATAATTTATATAGATGTTTCTTTTGTGTGTGGGGGGGGGTTCGACACAGGTGATACAGATAACTTCAAATAATTTATGCAGATGTTTCTTTCTTTTTTTGGGGTGGGAGGATTTAACGCAGGCTTTCTCTGTGTATCCCTGGCTGTCCTGGAACTGCTCTGTAGACCAGGCTGGCCTCTACTACCAGGCCTTATGCCGACCTTTCTAAAGGAAGTGGGCTTAACTCTCTTCCTCTTGAGGGAGGGTAGTACTCAGTGACCAGATCCCAAGGGGACAGTGTGAGGGCTAAAAGGGGAAACTAGTAGGGGTAGTGAGGTCCCTGGCAAAGGTTCCTCCCTCAGCTGGGTGCCAATGTCAGCGCCGAGGGGAATGGCACTTCATCTCTCTCCATTTTCTTTAAACTCCACAACCCGCGTTTAAACATGCAAAAACATCCGCAAGCTAAGTGGAGGGACAATGCAGAATATGTAACCAGAATTTCTCAACTGTCGCATGATCAAAGACAAAATCTGAAGTGCCCAAGCAGACATGAAATACTGAATGTAACGTAGTATCCTGGATAGATGCTGGGAGAAGAAAAAAGACTTCATGGAAAAGCTAGCTGAATTGGAATTAACGACAGAGTTTGTTTTATTTTAACTGTGTGTGTGTGTGTGCGCGCGCACGCGCGTGTGTCGGCTAGAGGCTGGAAGCCTTAGGTACCCTTAGAGCTGGAATTACAATTTTCTGTAGACCTAAAACTATTTGAAAATAAAAATTTAGGGGAAAGCCAGGCAATGGTGGCACACGCCTTTAATCCCAGCACTCAGAGGCAGAGGTAGGTGGATCTCTGTGAGTTCGAGGCCAGCCTGGTCTACAGAGCTGGTTCCAGGACAGCCAGAAATACACAGAGAAACCCTGTCTCAGGGCTGCAAAGATGGCTCAGCAGTTAAGAGTACTGCCTCTTCTTCCAAATTCCCAGCACCCACATGGCAGCTCACAACTATCTATAACCCAAGTTCCAGAGGATCTGATACTTTCACACCATTCACATAAAGTTAAAGAAAGAGAAACCTTTCTGAAAAAACAAAAAA
>PVIU01025801.1:0-23118 GCA_004026605.1 Ondatra zibethicus | reverse complement strand
ACATGTAGCATTTACTCATCACTGAATAGGAATGTTCTTTCTTAATACAGCATGGTTGGCTTCAAATTTTCAAGCTAATCTTGGATTGCTATACTGCCTCCTTTATTTATTTCTACCATCAAGGAACAAGTCAAAAAAAGAATTTTTTTAAAATTAAAATATAAGTACATAATTTTCCATTTCTTTTTCCTCACTCCAACCCTTCTCATTGCTCCCACTTTCTCTCACATTGATGTTATCTTTTCATTTGATTATTATTATTATATGTACTTGTATATAAACTCATAAATATATAAGTACAACCTTCTGAGTCTCTTTACTGTTGCTTCTGTGTATTTGATTTCAGAGTTGACCCAACCACTAATACTGTATAATCACTGAGGATCTCATCCCTGGGAGAAGATACTATTCTCTTTCTTTCTCTCCCTCCCTCTCTCCTTCTGTCTCTCCATCTCTGTCTCTATCGCCCTCTCTCTCTACTGTCTTTGACACCTACAAAGAAAAAAAGTAAAGGATTGTACACAAGAGGGAAAAGGAAAGACAAATACCATTAAGTGAAGTCTACTACTGATCACAAGTCTTAACATCTAATTTAATTCCTAATTAGAAAGTACTGGATTTAATAATCAATAATAGCCAATCCAGAGAGAAGAAGCATGATAGGAAATGTAGACTATTTTGTTATGAAAAAATATGTATACTTCTTTCTCCAGCAAGATCTCTATGACCAGTGAGTCTTTTAGAAATGTAGGATTTCAGATCACCTCCAAATAGACAGAATCACAACATGTTCTTGGACAAGGTCTATGGGTGATTAGTACAAATAATATCAAATTAATGTCATCCATCTGAGCTTCCTATATCTCAGGAAGTTGATAATTTGTGAAGAAAAAGTCACACTTTGGTTCATCATCTTTCATGTCTGGGCATAAGAACAACCATGTTCTATTAATAAGAAATAATGTGATGAAGAAATCCACTGGCTTCATTGTTTCTGTACTGTAAGGATATTTTAACAAGACATGCACAAAATCAAACAGAGACAGTTCCATTGAAACTATAATAATTTAATTGAAGTTATCCTATTGTTAAAACTCTGAAATTAACATTAATAATAAGTAAAAATTGAAGATCACTTACAAGTGACACAGTATACCATTAGGGCTCTCATGTGACTTTTAAAATGCAAATGAAAGCAATTTAAAAAAAAATATATAAGCAGGAGACTGCAATGTCCCCCTTTTCACCCACATATACACGTATTTCATGCGTACAAAATTCAGAACAAAATAACTGTCTATCCTTAGTGGATAAATAGAGATAGGAACATTGAGCAATTTTCTACTGTGTATTCAAGTATAAAAATCAAGATGTTACTAAGAGGCATTATGATAATTATCCATATACATGTTATTTTCTCAGTATGATGATTCTAATGGATTCCTTTTCCATGGTTTACTTCTTTGCTATTGCCAAAATGATGGCCCAAAGAAGAGCCATTTTAGGTAAATTTGATTAATAAGCCCCACTTCTTTACAAAGCCTCAAGTATAAGAGCTCAGATGGATATTCAACAATGAAAGTAAACAAAGCCTTGATATGGTTTATGTAAGAGCCTCTCAACTAAACCATTTCATCAAGAGAGCCTGTGGAAGAAAACAGGACATAATGAAAGTCTCTTAGTGTGTAATATCATATGAAATCAATGTCTCCTAAGATGCTAATGCAGCAGCTATGCAAAAGGACCATGGGGAATCTTGGGAAACAAACTGTATGCACCAACTCTTGTGTAATAATTTGTTACAAGTAACTGATTTTTAATAAAGAAAAGACAATTAAACAGAGGCATTTTGTCTCATCTTGCTGTTAATTAGTGCACCAAGTCATAGTTGAACTGCTTCTTCATGATTCGCCTTTCTTTTGTATAATTACATTCAGAGGGCAAAATCTCATTGTTTGGGGAGGGTGTTATTCAAATTAAGAAAAAGATACATACAGGTTGTCTATTCTGTGCATAGAAAAGCATAATTAAAAGAAAAATATTTGTACAGATTTACATATGGTTGGCTATAAATTTCCTGGGAAGATAAAAATGATATCTAAAGCAGAATTAATTGCCTTGTCTTCAAAATTCACTTTTAAATGATATATAGAAATGTGGGATGAGACTTAATATTTAAACCAGTTTGCTTAGTGATTTCTCTATTTCATGTACTCTAGAGAATATTGTGCATCTATCACCTTGAAAAAAGTTTCAAATATTCTTTAGATTAGCAAGTATTTTATCATTGTTTTAAAAATCATGAAATAGAGCATTCTGGTACTGGTAAGCCAAATTCACTTGTTTGTAAAAGAGTAAATTTCTCTTAACCGTAAATAGACTTAGATGTACGAGGATGCTCAGGTCTGTGAATTTCTCCTTCCTTTACCTTTATAAAATTTTCTACAATTTTCTAAGAAAATATTGCATTTTGAAGATATACTTTTACCCCTTTTCTGTGATAAAAATGATTAAGGGGTTTTGTGATACAATTAACCAGAGAGAAAGGTTGAGGAAAATTATCACAGAAAAGTAAATATTTCAGATAAGTAAATAAAATGGAAACAAAGAAGCCACCAGTAGAAGCAAACAGCAGTTGGTAGTGATAGCATATGAGAGTGTTTTCCGAATAAGGAAAGCAGGTTGATAGTTTTATGTGTTTGGCAAGAGAATGAAGCAATAGGAAAGATTTTTCAGGAAGGGGAGCAGCAATAGGAAGTAGGAAGGCAGTTATGTAGACAGGAGTTAGAAATCAGTTACTCTTAAGACAAGATTTGGGGACTTTAACATGTACAAATCAAAGATTGAATTATAAAAGGGGAAATCTGCAGATACGAAAGAGGAATGGACATAACTGAGGGAGGAAGGACAGGAATTGAGCAAGTAACCGGAGAGTAATGAATGCCAGAAGCACATGACTGCATTCCTTCTGTAGATAAAATTTTCCGTATAGTCAGATGCACTCTGTTAAGAAGCACACATTTTTAGGCCTGATTCCAGCAGTGGAAACAGTTACTTTCCATCTTTAAAAATTTCACACTCACCTTTTCTTGTAACATTTTTTTATCTTTCTGTCAAAATATACAGAAGGACCCAGTAGGAGAAGACTGAGACCATACCCACTCAATGCACTTCGTGAACGGACCTTGTCAACTAGAGTCTTTTGGGGATACTAGTATCCTCTGAGGCACTAGACTCCCCTAAATCAGTAGGGGTCCCTGAAATTCTCAGAGAGCTCTACTCCGTCCACAGACCCCAGCAGCCTCTCACTTAGATCCTGTATAAGAAAGGGACAGCATCAGGTACAAGCATTTAAAGCACAGCAGATAAAGCATTTAAAGCTGGGTTCTCAACAGCTGTGACATGTGACAAGCACCACCTTTTGTTTTTGCCACTAACAAAACAATCAAATATAATAGTTTATTCTTCCAATTATTGCCTTGGAAAGGATAAAATTTTATAATTATCTTTTCATTTTCAACCCTTTACCAGGGCTGTGACATCTTCAGGTAATTATAATACATTAAACCCAGAGTTGGAGGTCTTGTGCATACCAAGGTGTGTCTCCCATAACCCTAGACATGGAAAATATTGGGAGATGTGTTCAATTTCATTAGCTTATTTTGAATTTACACGTTTTCTTTTACTTTTCCCATCTTTCTTTTTTGCTAGAAAAGCAGGTTTTGTCTTCTATGAGAGAATTAGTCTGTGATAATTGCTGCATTTATGCTTCCAAGCCTGCACAATAAAGCACCACAGAATGAGGAATTTAATGACTTACCTTCTTGCAATTCTCAGGTCCAGAAGTTCAAGATCAAGATTCATTCAATCCACAATTCTGATGAGGACCCTCTAACAGCTGGCAGATGCCACCTCCCCGCTTTGTCTTTGTGTTTTCTCTATTCCTCTCTTCTTCGTGCAAAAGACTGAGCAGAGTTGGGCAAGTTGCTAGAGTCGCTAATCAGGGCCTCTTCTTAGAATCTCACTTAACTTTAACTGCTCCCTCAAAGAGTTTATGCCCTTATGTAGTCAAAGTGTGAGGTAAGAATTCAATTTATAAAAATGAGTGAGCGTCAACTGCTAATTCAGAACCATTATCTCCTGAGGCATCTTTTCTTACAACGCTTCACTCTATTATACTATGGAGAACTTTGAACAGCGTAGAAATGTACTTTCAAAAGAATATACTTTTAGAAATGAGTTTCACTTATTAAAGATTCATCTGGTTTGTTTCTATCTAATTATGTCCAGAGGGTCTTTGAGTCTTCACCAAGTGATCTTGGAATGTGCTGTTAGTGAGTACACCTCAATAAGCTCCCAAATCAATCATATCCCGCTTTGTTATCTAACAAAAGATGTAGCATTAATTGCCTTCACACAACCAGTGTCATTACAAAAAAAGCCTATGATAGCTAAATGGTTAGAGAAATGGAAGATACATCCTATGAGGGCTAGATACAGAGGGTGAGAAAGAAAGATCTAGAAAGTGAGTGGGAGAGGGAAGAGAGAGTAAAAGGAAAGGAAAGAGAGAGGGGAAGGAAAGAAAGAAGGAGGAGGGATGGATGAGGGAGGAAAAGAGGGAAGGAGAAAAGAAAGAAAATAAAAGAGAAAGAGAATAAATGAGAAAAGAATTCCCAATGTATGGGTTAACTAATTACTTGGAGACACTGTAACAGCTCATTGGGCAATCCTGTAATCAGATGAGCCCAAGGGATGAATATGATCAAGTTTATAACAGTTCATTTTCTTTGAATGCAGCTGTATACGGTGCCCCAGGAGGTTCTTGAAGCATTGAAACTACAGTGACTGTTTTGATTAATAACACATTCAATCCTTAAAACCCACAAACAGAAAAGCATATTGTTAGGCCTTGAAGGATATCCAGAGGTGCTATGGAACCCATTCTGGAGAGAAAGTGAAGCAGATGAGAACATTTTATGAATGGCCATCTTAATCGTGTTGCCTTGTTAAAGACAGTCTTTTCAAAGTTTCTTTTTGTCATGTCTTTTATTTGCGCCTAAGTTCCTAAGGCTAGACTGTGCTGAGATTACTATAATTGTCATTTCTCCCCCAGTGGTTTTATAGCCAACAAGGGAACATTAGCACCCACTGATTCCTTGTGGAACATAATCTATTTAAAGATACTTGTTTCTTCTGAATCTTTTTTTTTAGTGTTTCACTTCGTTATTTTATTATTGAGAAATCTGCATAAAGGCAGAATTGGAACTTTCAATGAGTTCACTTGTCTCTCTATTTATTCCTCCCTGGAAGTCGTGAGCCTTGTTGATAGCAGCCCAGATGGGTGGTGGGGAAGCAATTATGATTAAAACCATAATGGGAATGTGGCAAACAGCAGGGTGTCTGTGAATATCAGAACTCTTGTTAAGAACCTAATTCCCACTCAGCCATGACTGCTGTCTTAGGGTTGCCTAGTTCTCAATAGTTACTGAGCTACTATAAAGTCCGTCTATCTGTCTGTCTGTCTGTCTGTCTGTCTGTCTGTCTGTCTGTATGTATGTATGTACATGATACCTAGTCTTTTATATCTTGAGTCAGCTATGTGAACAGTTTGATATATTTTACTTAGACACTGAATCTAACAATGTTTTCCTTCAAGTAAAGGAAATTTACATTAAAGGAGTCCGATAAATAATGCACTAAATGTACAACCTGAATTTGCTCAGCAAAACCTGGCATATACAGAAAATATGTTTCTTTCTCTTCCTTTCTTTCTCTCTAAAGCCAGATATGGACAACGTAGTGAGGAGAGGAAAAGCTACACTAACTACAAGACATTTTTAAAAATACCTAGTAACTATTAAGTGACTTTTTAAGAGGGAACTACTTAAGTGGCAATACTCTAATTTAGAACAATGCTGAATTATTAGCAAAGCATTGGATACCTATGAAAATCCAGCTACTACAGCTGATATATAAAATAACATTCAAATATTATAAGGAAAATTAAATGTGCTCATAAATAAGAATGAATATAGTTCAGCAAATGCTCAAAGTATCTAAGTGAGTTTTAAAAGTATCACCAAAAATACAATATATATATTATACATACTCACCCCCTACACGTGTGTGTTTTTATATTTGGACCTGAAGACTAAATGATAAAGTGGTTTAAGAACACATCAGTTGGTTCTTAAGAATGCAAAGACAATTATCACATGTACTCACTCATAAGCGGTTTTTAAACATAAAGCAAAGAAAACCAGCCCACAAATCACAATCCCAGAGAACCTAGACAACAATGAGGACCCTAAGAGAGACATGCATAGATCTAATCTACATGGGAAGTAGAAAAAGACAAGATCTCCTGAGTAAATTGGGAATATGGGGACCTTGGGAGAGGGTTGAAGGGTAGGGGAGAGGCAGGGAGGGGAGCGAAGAAAAATGTAGAGCTCAATAAAAATTAAAAAAAAAAAAGAATGCGAAGACCAAACTGTAGGAGAACACAAATAAAGTAGTCCCACACTAGCTCAGAATTGAGTATAAAAAAAGAGTTGTTTATTTATGGGGAAATGGACAGGGAACAGGAACCAAATCCAGCAGCCAGGCGAGAGAGGTGAGAGAGCAGGCGCATGGCCATGTACATCTTTGGCACCCAAGGCCGGGCCCAATTTGGTCCAGCATCTCAAAGGCCATTGGCTGAAGGAGGTTCCCCAGCACCACCCTCTTTTGTCTAAATATGAGTTTCAGACCCAGTACAAAACTAAATTCAATAAGAACAAATATCAAGAATAAAAATCAGAATAATAACCAAGCTGGATGTGGTGGTTCATTTACTCCGGACATGCAAATTCATGAGTAGGTGATTCTCTCTGAGTTTCAGATCACCTTGAACCTGGGATCCTTAAAGAAAGTATGCCCTGTAGGAGATTTTTCTTAACTCTTTGCTCTTTTGGGTCCCACCACCCAGCTTCCAAATAAATACATGAAGACTTATTCTTCTCCTCTAGAGCCAAGTATCTTGCCAGTTCTAAAATGACTCCCTTAATGTAGATATCTTATTCCCTTCTCCAATATCCACCTTTCCTCCATCTCCACCCTCCCACTCCCCCAAGCTCTCCCAGTCCATCTCTTCTCCCTTCTCCTTCCCCCTTTCCCCTTTCTCCACCTCCCCTACCCCCATCTCTATCCCCGCCCCGTTTTCCCAACTTTTGCCTGGTAATCTTGTTTGCTTCCAATTTCCAAGAGGATCTATATATGTTTTTCTTTGGGTTCACCTTGCTATTTAGCTTCTCTGGGCTTGTGAGCTATAAGCTTAGTGTCCTTTGTTTTATGGCTAGGGTCCACTAATGAGTGAGTACATACCATAATCTTATTTTTGGGGTGTCCACAGGGATGTCCCCAGCTAGGTCCTTGGGCAGCAGAGGAGAGGGTGCCGGAACTAGCATTGTCCCATAGTCACACTGATGAATATCTTGATCACCACCATAGAAATTTCGTCCAATGGATGGAGATAGAGACAGAGACCCACATTCACATCAGAGCAATAGATTGAGCTCCCAAGGTCCACTTGAAGAGCAGAAGGTGGGAGAAGATGAGCAAGGAAGTTAGGACCGTGAGGGGCTGGACCACCCACTGAGACAGTGTGCCTGATCTAATGGGAGCTCACCAAATCCAGCTGGACCGGGAATAAACGAGCATATGATCAAACTGGACTCTCTAAATGTGACTGCCAATGGGGGCAGACTGAGAAGCCATCAACAATGACACTAGGACCTATCTCTTCTGCATGTATTATCTTTTTGGGAACCTAGTCTATTTGGATGCACACTTTCCTGGGCCGGGATGGAGGGGGGACGGCCTTGGTCTTCCCACAGGGCAGGGCACCATGCCCTCTTTTAAGGAAGCAGCGGGAGGGAGGGGGCAGCGGGAGGGGAAGGAGAGAAGGGGAGGAAATGTAAATTTTTTTGAATGGAAAAAATAAAAGAATATGGAAAAAAAAGTCTTATTCTTACTTATGAGTGTCCAGCCTTAGCTTGGCTTATTTCTAGCCAACTTTTCTTAAATTATCCCATCTATCTTTTGCCTCTGGGCTTTTATCTTTCTTTCCTTTTTACTCCATGACTGACCATATATCTGGGTGGCTGGCCCCTGGTGTCTTCCTCTCCTCCCTTTCTTCACTCCTCTCTGCCTATCCCTCTCCTGCCTAGGTATTGGCCAGTCAGCTCTTTATTAGACCAGTCAGGTGTTTTAGACAGACAAAATAACACAGCTTCACAGAGTTAAACAAATGCAATATTAAAGAATGCAGCACATCTTTGCATCATTTAACAAATATTCCACAGCATAAATGATTGTAACACATCTTAAAATAATATTCCACAACAGTGCCCGAGAAATATAATTCTGGACTAGTACTAAAGATTTTTGAAATACACATTTTTTCCAAGTTGAAATGATTCCATTTATAGCTAATATATATATAATAAATGCAAAATTTGATTGTGAATTAAAACTTCTGTATGGATAGGGATTCTGGAGAGCAGATATATGGAGCACAAAGGGATTGGCTTGATTCTGTTCTATGATATTTTCAGGCTCATTAAAGGGAATTAAAGAAAGTTGGGATAACTTCCTGGTGGGAGGCTGGGATCATATGAAGGTTTTTCATGCATATGTCTAGTACCTAAATGGGGATGATTTGAGGAAAAGGCACATGATTTGTGGATTACATGTAAATCTACCATGCAACCTAGTTTTATCACAGCACAGCAGTTTCTGGGTTGCTGGACTTATACTGTGCTGGCTCCGGCATCCAGAAACAACTGTTCCAATATACAAACTAGAAGCTACCTGCCATCTTATGATGCAGTTTCATCAATCACAGAAAGCTATTCCCACTCCGTTGGTTAAAGCAGTCCCATATTTGTTTACATTCCAAGGGTGATACTACCTCATTTTTAATGCAAAAATATAATAAAATTTGAACACAACGCTTGTTGTTTTGTTTTGTTTGTTTTTTGGAAAACTGTACTTAATTTTTTTCTTAATCTAGTAAAATGTACTTAAAATTTTTACGGAAATATTTTATAAGTGCAAAATGAACAAATGATTTATACTTAAAGCATACTTCTCAGAAATATACATTGATAACTGCTATGAGGGTAAAATATTGTTAAAACTTAGAATTGAAATTTAAAGTGTTATTAAAACATTCCTAAACCAAAAGAAGTTACTGTACCATGTATGTTTTTAGATCACGTTTCTAGTTTTTAAGGCAGCTGTTTAAACTGTCCTATCTTGTCTTAGCCTCATTCTTCTCAGCTTTCTAATGCCAAAATGGATATTCAAGAAGTTTGTGAATTGCTGAAATTCTTACAACTAATAAATGGCAAATGCCAGATTTTAATTCAAGTTTCGAGATTTGTTAGTGCTTCTGTTGTTTCTCCCATTGTAAAGAAAAAGGGGGCTCATTAAAAAGATAACTTATGAAATTAAAATGATAAGACTGTCACAAACAATATTGGAAAGGTCAGAAAGACATGGAATTGGATCTCTGCTTCCAGTATTATACAGTAAGTAAAAATGGTAGTAACCATTTCAATTAAAGATGGAGCAGAATAAAAATGATTTACATTATTCTGCAACAGAAGAAAAAAGAAGCAAGACTGGCAACCTAATTTACGGCCCACAGAACAGAGTGAGAGTGTATTAATTTTAATGAGCAAGGAAAGGATCAGTGATAGAGCATTTGCCTAACACAAGCAAGGCTCTGTTGTAAGCAGCACACCACACACACACACATACACACAAACACACACACATACACACAAGCAGTCATACACAAACACACACACACACAAACACACACACACATAGATTATAAGACAGCAATCAGAGCCAGAACATAAATATTAATAAACAAAGCAGCAACAACAAAACATAGACCCTATGTGATTAGTCCAATAGTTAACAGTCCAATGAAGGCAGTCGTGAAACATTTTAGAATGGGGCATGTTCCACTGTAGATTCTGGAAAGTGCAGGGAAGATGAGCCTAACGAAACAAGATAGAGAAAACTAAATGGTCTTTATATGTTGGAAATGGATAGTAAGAAGTTTGCAAATGCCAGAGGCAATCTATATCACATTCAACATCAAATTCCTTATAAAGAAAGAATGAATATTTCTGAGGCTAGCAGTAGCTTTCCTGAAGATGTTATTGTTACAATAATCTCTATACTAAACAACAGGGCATAGGAAAAGGACTCACCAACTTTAGAGTTTCAGCATTCATCCAGGGATGCATACAGATTCAGGAAACAGCTTAAATTTCAACTGAGGTAGAAAAAACACATATTCATGAAGTGCATTAGTTTCTTTACCATTTTCCATTAACCAGGTGAGCAGATTTTATTTCCCTCCCCTTTTAAACATTTTTTCTTCTTCCCTCCCTTCCTTCTCCTTCCTTTCTATCCTCTCACGTGATGCCCACACTTCCAATTTACTCAGGAAATCTTGTCTTTTTCTCCTTCCTATGCAGATCCATATATGTGTCTCTTAGGGTCCTCTTTGTTGTCTAGGTTGTCTGGGATTGTGGACTTTAGGTTGTCTTTTTCTTTCCTTTATGTCTAGAAGCCACTTATGAGTGAGTACATGTTATATTTGTCTTTCTGGGTCTGGGTTACCTCACTAAATATGTCTTTTTTTTCTAGATCCATCCATTTGCATGCAAATTTCAAGATATCATTATTTTTTACTGCTGTTTAGTACTTCATTATGTAAATGTACCACATTTTCTTTATCCATTCTTTGGTTGAGGGACCAACCAGATTCTGGCTATTACAAATAGTGCCACTTTGAACATAGTTGAGCACATGTCCTTGTAGTATGATTGAGCATCCTTTCAGTATATACCCAACAGCAGTATTGCTAGGCTTTGAGGTAGAAGCTAAAAGTATAGAACAAAAAAAGAAAACATATTAAATAAATGGTACTGGTATAACTGGATATCAACATGCAGAATATTGCAAATAGATCTATATCTATCGCCATGCACAAAACTCAAGTCCAGATGGATCAAAGACCTCTACATAAAACCAACCACACTGAACCTCATGGAAGAGAAAGTGGAAAATACTCTTGAACACACTGGCACAGGAGACCATATCCTAAATATAGCCCCAGTAGCAGAGACACTGAGATCAAAAATTAATAAATGGGAACTCCTGAAATTGAGAAACTTCTGTAAATCAAAGTACACAGTCAACAAGACAAAACTGCAGCCTACAGAATGGGGAAAAACTTCAGGAAGAGGAGTGATCTCCAAAATATACAAAGAACTCAAGAAACTTGACATCAAAAGAACAAATAATCCAGTAAAAATATGCTGTACAAACCTAAATAGAGAACTTTCAGCAAACAAATCTCAAAGGGCTAAAAGACACTTAAGGAAATGCTCAACATTCTTAGCCATCAGAGAAATGCAAATCAAAACAACTCTGAGATTTCATCTTACACCCCCGTCAGAATAGCCAAGATCAAAATCACTGATGACAGTTTACGCTGCAAAGGATGTGGGGTAAAGGAAACACTCCTCCATTGCTGGTCGGAGTGCAAACTGGTTCAGCCACTTTGGAAATCAGTGTGGCAATTTCTCAGAAAATTAGGGTGAGCAGATTTTAAAACAATGTTTCATGAATCCTTTTCAGATATTGTCACTAAAGAGTAGCTTGACTTTGTGCATTCATTTAATAACTGTTTACTGAGCTTCTATTTTGCTGTAAGCAATAAATTGTTCTATAAAATAACTGATTAACAAACTTATTGTTCTCACATTTAATAGATACCATACATGACACTCTCTTTTCCTGCAAAATGCTAAGATTTATTTCAGATATAGAAATAAATGTGATGATTTATCAGCGATATTAGTATATGGTCACACTGGTGAGAGCCTCAGGTCTGCTGCTGATCACCCCCCTTACCTTCATTAACTGTTTTAAATTTCCTGTTTTCCTTTTCAGTCCACAAATGATTGTCTGAGATCCCTGTATGTTCCTATGTATCAAGTGCCTAGATCGTTTCCTACCTAATACCTACAAAATAAATGTTATGACATTTCAGGGTCTAGCCCTTACTCCCTACACCGAAAATGTGCTTCATTTTCTCAGGAGTAAATCTCCCAATATTAATTACACATCACAATAAAAGTTCCTTATATATTGGCCCATCTGGAAATAGTTTAATAGTGTCTAAAAACGCCTTGAAAATGGTTGTGCTTGTGACACACATTTAAATGTTAGCCAGTTGTTCTAGGGTTCTTCTGCTGAAAAAATTTATGTGGAAAGTTTGGGGTTTCTCAGTGGAGTTATTCTCTACTTTTGATTGGTGGTGTTGTTCACAGATGTCTTTGAAAACACAAGGAAAGTTAAATGCATTCCCCATGGAAAATCCCCCCAACATAAACACACACACACACACACACACACACACACACACACACACACACACACACACCTCAAAATACAATCATATAGTGATCTGAGGGTACTTTGTCCCCTTGATATTAATCAACCCCCAAACCGAGAACTCAACTGGTATTCAAACATGTATTTATTTAATACAGAAGGCTAAAATTTTAATTTGAAATTTATAAGTTCCAAGACACTATGAAGTTTGATAAATTACACTTTAGCATTGCAGATATCACAAAAAGAGAAGCTTGAATCAATTTGATCTCACATGCCATGTGTGAATATTGATTTCAGCCCTGCCACATTGGGCTTTCTAAAGAAGAATGAAGAGAGAATTCGCCCAGCATTTAAAGGTGGGTCCTTCCGTGCTGGTGATGCATAGTGGAAACAAGACCCGTGGGTTCTGGCTGTCTCATATCAGGTCATGGCTGCTTCTATGTGTCTGAGAGATTAGTCAAATAACATTGATGTTTCTCCATGCAGTAATGATTCCCTTGTTCATATAGATTGAAATAGAAGTCATTCAAAGTATCTGAATTTATGTCAAAAGACAGTTTACCCTAAAATGTTCCACTTTCCTCTCTACTAGTTTTAGGTAAAATGCTTCACTCTTTGGGTCTTATCCAGTAGTTGTTTATTTCACTTAAGTGTAAAATACATAAACTTAATGAAAACTTAAATACTTTTGTTGTCTGTATATATAGTACTGATATCAGCCCTTCTAAGATTTTCATTTTCTTACTACTTATATGGAATATTCTTTTAGAGTTACTTTATGTTCATATGGACTATGACAGACTGTTTGCAGAAATAAATTCGCAATCTCTTTCATGTCCTATAACACAGACATCATAGCATAATTCAGCTTGAAATTGCTGTCTTAAATAATTTAAAAATACAAATGACAACACAACATAATAAAATATTTTAAGATGTTGCTGTGCACATTCAGTTGTACTCAGTGGACCAGTTCAGAGCTAACCCATCAGCCAGCCTGGACGGCCTCAACCTCTCTCCAGCCTACCCTACACAGGCAGTCTGCACAGCACAGCATGATGCACTTCCCACTGCCCCTGACCCCTGTTTATTCTGGAAGGCTTCTCGAGCCAGCTGAGGACATGCACCTAGCCTAGCCCAGAAACAGGCAGCCCCTCTACCTTGAAACATTGCCAAATCTTCTTTTACCTGTGGTACCCTGGATAGTTGACCAACAGTACACACAGCTCAATGTGAACCCAGAAAAGTAGGTGTCCCTGCTGACCCTCTTCTGGCCACTCCTCTATCCTGCCATCCTTCTTTTGCTGACCCATGGCACACGGCCAGGCCTGGCATGCACAGGATAGTACTGTTCTACCCTCTCTGCCTCACCTCTGCCCCCTCCAGCTTCCCTCAATCTGATGCCTACCTTAAGGTTCCAGACGTTTAGGCTGAAAACACATAGCAAAAGATAAAAAAAGCAGCCTAACCCTGGATGCACAAGTGTTATCTCAAATACACAAGCAATACAAAAAAAAAAAAAGAATATGTCCCCATCCGTCCTAAAATGACAGTGCCTAAGAAAAATGACTTAGATGAAGTTCAAGACATGAAACTAAGAAGAGCAATTATAAACTTGTTGAAGGTATTCAAATAACTTAAGGAGGGCAGGAATAAGCATCGTCTGAATGAACTGAGAGAAGACAGGAGTAAACTGAAAGAAGTTCAAAATACCCACAAAAAACTCAATTAAATATGAGAGACAATTCAGGGTATGAAAATAGAATTCAATAAATAGGAAGGAATGCTGAAGGAAATCCAAACTGAAAGGAATCTGGAGATGAAAAGTCCAGGTTGTCAAATGGCGCAAGATCTCGTCAACAGAGCAGGTCATATGGCAAACAGAGGAACAAAGGCTTGGGGATAAGATGGATGAACTAGGTCACTCACTTCCCAAAGCAAATGATGCATTAAACACAAAACAGACAAAGAAACAAAACCAGAAATGGAATGGGATTTTTGAGATACATAAAGAGATCAAATCTATCAATTGTAGACATAGAAAAAGGAGAACAATCCTAGGTTGAAGTCACAGAAACCATTTCTTTCTTTCCCCTCCTATTTACCAGTTCATTTAGAATGTCATAGGTGTATCTTGGTCATAGTCCTCTGTCCTCCACCTACTCCCAGGTCCATCTGATTTCTCTACCCACTCAACTTTATATCTTGGCTTTCAGTTCACCACTTTCTACATCTATAAAATTAGCATAATCATAATTGAGTTTTATAGATATATTATGCATGTATACATAGTTAAAATAATTCAACAATATGTAGGAATTGTTTTTGTAGACTACTTTAGGCTGGGAGTATTCATTATATGTTAATATGTAATGTAACTACCAGAATTTGATTATCTTTGCTCCATATGTCATATTTCCCTGTTACAAAACAGCTAAGCTCATCAGACACAATTCTATTTTATGTGTTTTTAATTCCTCTATCCTTGATATGTGAAACTTAGTGTTTACATTGTCTTCCACGGCACCTTCCAAAATCACAAGCTGCATATCTCCTGGCAACTAGCATTCAATATCAAAACTATTCCAATCTGTGGGGGGAAAAATGCACCTTAAACTGACATGTTAACAAAAAATGGGGGAAGCTAAAGAAAAGGAATAAATCCCTGCAAATTGCACACTGATCTCACCTATGGTGCGAGGATAATAAATAATGCCTCCTTCACAGAGTCACTGCCAACACCTTTTCCTTTACACTGGGCGGACCAAGCTGCTTGCCATATGGGTGTTATTTAGCCATTGCAGTTGCCCAGGACTGAACTGAATGGCACCCTCCCCACACACAAATGTCCACACATTTCGTAAGTTGAAAAAAATAAACAATAGTTATTACCATTCCGGATGAAAGACAAATGTTCCACCTTTCCATTTTAATTCACATTCTGGTAACTTAGCCAGGAAACCTCTTTTCAGGACTTGTCTTTAAATGTCATTGTTGATGGATCTAAGTTAGCTACACTGTTTACATTGCTATTCTCATTGTTATAAACCAATAAAAACAATTGACTAGCAATGATTGAAAAATTTCCTAAGTTATGGCATTTATATTCATTTAATGATATATGATTAAAATACAGCCAGAACATAAGGCGATTCTGTCATCTGAAATAGATGCTGTTTTTTCAAAAAAAAGTTCTCAAAACTTTGAATATTTGAGATAATTCATATACAAAGAAATGAGAGTAGTATAATTAGTGAATGTCTTGTTTAAAATATGTGAACTTCAATTCCCGAGGCAAACTGTCTCAAGTTTATTGGACAAATTTTCTAATAAATGTACTAACACAGAAAGTCTTAAGTTTATTTTAAAGAATCATATATTTTTGACTTGACAAGGACCAGGGAGATATAAGAAAATTCATAGACACTTCTAATGGCAAAATTCCTATTATTAATTCTGACATTGCACAGCATACGAGAAAGAAAGCAGTAGTGGAGACCACTAACTTTGGATTCAATATTTCACTCATCGGCACTGATCTAAGCCAACTGTTTATTTGCTTGCTCCTTCTGGCTTGTTCGACTACCTTTCCTAAATAACCCGGGCCCATGTGTTTAGGGATGGTAATTCCCACCATGCGAACAACCCTCCTGCATCAATGAATAATTAAGAAATGTTCCACAGACACAGTCAAGATCAATCTGGTCTCTTCAGTTTCCAGCTGCGGTTCTCTCTTCTCAAGTGTCTCTAAGTTGCTGTCAAGTTGACAGCTGAGGCTAACTTTTGCTTTTCTGCTCTTGCTCCCACCTTTTCTTCTTGCATTTCTACTAAAGACAACAATCAAGCTAATCATGTTTATCCCTTCAAATCTTTGTGTTTCTCCCTCATTTCTATGTTTTACATATTATCATGGAAATCCTACAGTTTTTAGATTCCTGGAAAGCTCATATTTTGGAACTCTTCATGTTCCTTTGCATTTGGTTTATTTTGTCTGCTAGTGTCTAAGCATTATCTAACCATTTAGTGCCTGCCATTGAACAAGGAGGCACTATTGTAATTCTACTAGGAATTTTACATAGCATCAGGGCTGGTAGATTGTCCTGCATTCATCATTCTTCTCCTACATAAGCTAAAAAGATCTAAATACAAGTACAGTTCATTTATTTTAATGACAACACTTGGACTGAGCTGAACTAAAATTGAATTTTAGATGTTAGAGATTTTATTGGTTAAGGATGACAAATAAAAGGCCATTTATTTAGGTTCTCTATCTCATTTTTACAAACTCATGCTACACACTGTTCAGAATATTTTGTCCATAACCCATCAGGTTAAATATTTGTAAATTTCTTATATACTTTCAATCACTTTTTATACAATGCAGTTTTTGATATTTCACAGGTGGCTTGGTCTCACTGGTCTTGCTGTGCTCTACTCTTGAGCTGTGACTTCCTCTGTTTTGAAACATCCATTACTGAAAAGAGGTTCATGAGACTTTGGACGTAAACAAACCATCGTGCAGGGAAGATCAAAACTTACAAGACTCCCAAGGCTCCTCCCGATAAAAGAACTGCTGAGGGAGGGGCTTTGACTGCACGCCTACTTGGAGGAGCCTTAAGGACTTGTCAAACTGCCTGTAAGTGGTGCAGAGACTGGCATGATTAAAGTCATCTGGAGTAGTTATCTGTGTTGGGTGGGTTCTTTCATATAGGGTTGCATGTGAATTTTCCATGATCTTAAGAAAACCTCTTACCCATACTTCATGGCAATCCCAGTAGCCTCATTGGTTAGTCAAGCTGAACTTGGGATCACTGTTACTTTGGTCTATCATCAATTTTATACCTGGTGTGAAGAGACATTTGTGACCCACACACCCAGAAAACGTCTCACACAAGCCACAGCTCATGGATTTTAGTCACATGCAGCATTATCTCAAGCTTGTAGACTTGAAGTTGGCATTTTTTTTACTACTTAAAATGTTGCTGCATTTTACTAAATTAATCTATAGTGATCGTAAAATGTACAGATAACACTTAGAGCTTCTTTTTTTTCTTTCATATCTCTCAAGATTAGGCTCTTGGTTTAGAGTCCCCTTACCTAATAGAGTGACCATTCTGTTCCTTTGTTCATGGTGATTTGCGAGCAGCACCTGACACGGGCTCCTCTCCTTGAGATTTTTAGCTACAAGCTACACCAGAGTAAGAAGTCTGTCATTTCACTCTGTAACTCTCATGCTCAAAACAATGCTTGGCATCTTCTGAGCTATAGTCATTCATTATGAACACAAGAGTAAGAATATATTGCATAGGGCAACCCACAGGTATGTAATAGGTTTTGACCAATGTCTACAGAAAATATCCCTGATACATTCACGGTGTCTGATAAGTGCACTGAAACAATGAAAACAGGCAACTATTTATGTTGCCAGACAATCTGACACTTAAGTCAAAGAAACATTGTGACACATGGAGGATGTTTATCACAATCAAGTGCAATGTTCCATTTTCAAAGAGCATCCTAAGTGATGCAACTCCAAGTGGGAGGAAAGCTGCATGTCTGTGAAGCCCCCTCCAGGGCTCTGTTGTTGGAGGGGGTGGAAACTGAAGAGAAACTGTATAGAAGACTGTGCACACTTGCCAGCGTAGCTGCGTTCAGCCACTCTTTAGTCCTGCCAAAGTGGAGGTGGTGCAGGGAGCATGGTCTGCAAAACAGCAGATGAGGGTGGCTTGGTCCCCATGGAAACCAGATCCCCCATTGAGAAGTAAACAGATTTGGTACTTTTGTCATCAGTACCCTTCAAAAATTGGAAAACAATCCATTTTATTGTATTGTCTTAAAAGAATTATTCTAAGACATATTTGCTGGAAGATACTTCCCATTCTACATGAGTGTTGTCAAGTCATGCTTCATTTAAAACACTGACACGAGCTATCTTACTAGTTCTTTAGTTAGTGTCATGATTCAGAACTCCACTGAAGTCTGTAGAAGTAATTGGAACTTATTATTTGTGAAGAATAAAATATGAATCTCCATCTAGAGGCAAAACACCACACTACTATGAAACTTATACAATGAATATACTGATAATTGTAATTAAATAATAAAGCTCTCTTTATAAAATTTCCATAAAATAATATACTGTGCTCTGCACTGCCCAGCAAACTGGGAAAGATGATCTTTCATCCAAATATGCTGATTTCAGTCTTTGAGAATGGTAGATGATAAACTCTATAGTCCTGTCTCTTGAAACTGCTACTGTATACATTTGCAACTGTATGAGTGAACTCATTATGATTGTAAAAATGTGTGTGCATATGTCTATAGTCAATAAATATTTAATATCTAGAAAATTGTACTCCATGTATTGCCATGACATCATGATAGAGAATTTGATCACTCCTTATGTGTAGAAGTATTCTGACTTCCCTTATACACCCTCAAAGACAATTTGTCTGTGAAGTTAAAGTGCTGGGATAGGAAAAGAAATGTCAAATTATTTAGTATCTAAATTATATTAAATATCCATCTAACCATAGATGGGATGCTTGGCATATTCTACACAAATAATTGAGGTGAGTAAACCCTCATTTTAATATATAAGTGAAATCAAAATAATAATAAAGCCCCCACAAATATTAATTCAACCTTTAAAATATATTTAAGTGTAATAGTTTCTAGATTACTAAGACATTTTTTACAAGCTTAGCATATTTTTCCCTAATTCATCTAAGCTTACTTGTCAATCATATATGTCTGTAATATTAATGTCCCTCGCTGAAATTAACATCCAAGTGTTTCTAATAGCTTTTACACACCAAGACTTAATATTGTCTACTAATGAGTTTGGATATGCTTAAGGGATGGATCCTGCTATTTAGTCATGTTCTTGTGACTGACAGTGTCGTTATAGAAAACTTTGAAATATTTTTATATGAGAAAACAACATTTATTTTCTTGTTCCAATATCACAACAAATTTCAAAGTCACTGCAAATATGCCAGAAAACTTAGAAAAACAACCAAGATTGAAAAAGTAACCGTTTCATGGATGAGCATCTTTCATGGGTACATACTGTTCTTGGACAGTGTATTTAAAATGGTATCTCTGAAGCGTAAAGCAAGGACAAAAGCTCAGCTACAAGAGAGCTTTTGACCTTGCTCATTACTAGGACCAAACAGACCAGGGAGAAGAGAGATTTCTTCAAACCTATTCATCCAAATTCTTTATAATTACTTTTCTAAATATATTGCCCTATTACAATACCTTATTACCTTGAAAGACTTCTGTCAGGTACTTGTTCCAATGTCCTTCTCTCTTGCATGACTCACTTTCTTTACTTTCTTTTACATATTTTATCTACTTCAGGAACTACTACTCTCTTTAGAAAGGGACATAACAAAATTAATATATAAATACAAACATCTTCATAGGATCACAGTTTAATAAGTTATCCAGTACATCTAATTCAATGACCTTGAGAATCAAAGGATGTACTGTACAATAGCAGGAAGCCATAGTTTTTCATCCTGTAGTAGAGGTCATTGTCATTATTTGGAGCATATCTTAAGAAGGAAATCTGTTCTATCTTCAAAAGTAAATTTTACCTTTACATAAGACTCAATTTTTCCTAATTTTATGTGCATTTGTGTGAGGGTGTCAGATCCCTTAGAACTTGGGTTATGACAATTGTGCATGCATGCATGTATGTACAAACAGGTGTGCATGTGCCATGGCGCACTGTGGAGGTCAGAGGAGACAACTCTCAGGAGTTGGTCATTTCTTGCCAAACTCTGGGGTCATGGTATAGAACTAATCACTATACATAGGTGCTGGAATGCTTCCCACTGAGCCTTCTTACCAGGCCCTAACCAGGGCTGATTTTTAGAAATGTCGTTCTTACTCTAACATTGGCATTCTAGCTCAAATCATGCTTTCTGTAGGAACACATGATAGTCTGTTGCTTCTCTTGCCCCTGGTTACATATTTAAAACATCAACTAGTTTTACTTGCAAAACATGCATCTCTTATTCTAGAGATGCTTTCTATTTTCATTAGAAATGACAATCTATAAATTTGAGTTCAGAATGCAAAGCAGTATTCTAAGTGGGTTAAAATGTAGCTGTCATAAGATGTAGAGTCTGACTCAAGACAACCCACCAACTGATTGAAGGCACAACAAAGCGTTAGCCGTGTTCACACTTGCCATCAGTGTATGTCATCATTTATTGAAGCGTTCTTCATTCAGTAAGTAGACAGAAAAGTTACCAGCTATTCTAATGAAGTTGATGTAATGAAAGAATTAATACACTCAGAACTAATAAGAGTCTATGTAGAAGTAGGACTCCACCCATCATGGTGGCAGCAAATGCAGGAAGCAGCTATCACCCATACAGTTGTGAAACAAGTGCGGGAGGTTAGGATTATTTAAAACATGTTTCAAGATGTTTTTGAGCTGGTGCTGGGATCAGGAAAGAGGCTTCGCGGCGCCAGGATTCAGACTCTGGAGGGGGACACTCGCTCTCTGACTTCAGTGTTTCTGAAGAAATGTGAAGAGACTGGTCTGACAAGTAGAGGAAAAACTGTGAGATAGGGTCCACTGGTGCCCCAGGAATAAAAATGATCACATCAGGACGAGATAGTGAAGCTGGAGACACTTCCAACTGCGATAGCCAGGAGAAGTGAGGGGAAACAGCAAGTCTCCTGTTCTTTTCTAGCCTCGCAGGCTTTCTTTAGCATCCAGACTTACAGTGCCTAGCAGCCTGCTGCCAAAGCCTAAATGTGGTTTGCAGAGTCCCAGCCCAAACTTTATGAAAAAGCATATGGAGATGGGTGTTGAAACCGAGAGACAAAGGCTTAATAACTGGCCCACTTGCTTTCCTGTGTTTTTAATTATTTGTGTGCCTGGCTGTCACTTTAGCCTAAAAATTCCTCCTCGAGGGCAGGAAATAAATTTGTATACATCCCATTATCCAGCATAGCATTTGATGTGCAGTTGCTGTTGAATAGATCCATGGTTAATGTATTGCTGCCTCAGGTTTATCCATACTAAACATTATTCTGTTCGATAAAGCAATTGTTCTGCTGTAGGTTTCCTGTTTGTTTCTTAACCTAGCTCTGGTGGCATTCAGTGCCTGATTTCCAGTAAACCACCTGCTGTAATGAAGACAGGAGTGGAATGTGCTGTAAACAGTCGGTCCTCTGACTCTCTGAGACCTGAAGATCATGTGCTCAGCGAGTTAGGTCTAGAGTGCTCTACCCCAGAGGTTTCCACGTCAGTAGAATTGCAATGTGTGTAGAAACTTCTGTCTCTAACAAGCTCATAGGTATCCTGTCTGGGGGCCGCAGTTTAGTTGCATTGCTTTAATAAAACTCCAGAAGAAAACATCTTTTAAGAAAGCTTTCTACTTTAAATCAGCATGATATTTATTGGGGACATGGTACAAAAAATCCCCCTGTTTAGGGTTATAAAAACTCTTTGGGGGTGTTTGAGATATGACTAGAACTTGTGAATTTGACAACGTATTAGAATTGCTTATAAATATTTCTAATATCACAAAAGATTGTGTGCAGTTTCTTCCTCAAGGCTGCCCGACTGAAACTCCAGGATAGCCTGTTAAAGCTCTGATGTCCAAGCCTATGCCCAGAAATACGGATGTGAAACCAGCTGGAATTGAGCCCAGATATGCTCAGAATTATTCCAGTCTTGCTTGAGTGACTCTGAAGTGAATGGGGGATTTAGAAGCATGATGTATGTTCTAAAATCAGTAAGACAAAATTCTGGGGAAATAGGACAAGGAAAAGATATGAGGAAGCCTTAACATATAATGCTGATAGGTAATAATTGGTGTGAACTTGCTGTATAGAAGACATTTTACATGAATTGATTAGTTATTATAACCGCCTCAGAAATGGGTGTTATTCTCCCCCTTTAAACAACTGAATAAACTGAGTCACAGAAAACATTTAACTTACAAAACAAAGTAGAGGAGCCCAGAGCAGAACCTGAGAACCCAACATCAAGGTTCATTCCCTCAATTCCTAAGAAAGGATGGAAACTCAAGAAGCCAACGCGTCTGACTACACTTCATGAGAAGGACAGAAGCAGATTACAAGGAAGAGCTCAGAGACAAAAAATGTGCCTCTTCCAATCCCTGTTCTAATTACCTATGCTACCTAACCTTCTTTATGCCCAGGGTTTCACATAGATACAGTTAGATACTAAGATCACTCTATCACTGAACTATTATAAGATAAAATGAATTGATACCTTAAAATTATCAATTTACTTGATGCCTTAAAAGAAATGACCAAAAGGGATGTTTCAGTATTTGGTTATGAAACAATGAAGATTCCTGCAGTCCTGTCTCCTAAGTGAGCCTTAATTGTCAACTTGGCAAACCCTAAGGTTACCTGAGAGGAAGAGACTCATTTGAGGAATGCATTGTGGGTATGTGTTGCGGGGTGGGGGGTTTCCTGATTATTAGCTGATGGAAGAGGTTCCAGTGAACTGTAAACGGCACCATTTCTGTGTCTGTGTAAGAAATCTGTGTAGCCATGAGCCTGTAAGCAAGCCAGCAGCAGGGAGAAAAGCAGCTAGCAAGCAGCATTCTCCATGGTTCCTGGTGTACTTCCTCTTCTGTGAGTGAGTCC